>CAUYLG010013643.1:0-36678 GCA_963573385.1 Cacajao melanocephalus
TTTTTTTTTTTTTTTTTTTGTGGTTTTTTTTTTTTTTTTAAAATTTTTTTTTTTTGTGGGGTTTTTATTTTTTTTTTTTTTTTTTTTTTTTTTTTTTTTTTTTTTTTTTTTTTTTTTTTTTTTTTTTTTTTTTGTAGAGACAGGTTCTCTTTCATACTTAGGCTGGAATGCAGTGATGTGAGCATAGCTCACTGCAGCCTTGGCCTCCTGGGCTGAAGGGATTCTCTTGCTTCAGCCTTCTAAGTAGCTAGGACTATAGACATGCACCACAATGCCTGGCTAATTTTTTAATTTTTTTGTAGAGACAGTATGTGTTAGTAAAGATTCTCTAGAGGGACAGAACTAGTAAGATATAGATATAGATCTATATCTATTTATAGATCTATACCTATCTCTATATATTCATCTATATATATACCATGTATATACCATATATATATCTCATATATATATATCTCATATACGTATCTCATATATATAATCTCATATATATAACTCATAGATGTTAAGTATTAACTCACACAGTCACAGTGGTCCACAACAGGCTGTTTGCAAGCTGAGGAGCAAGGAAGGCCAATCCAAGTCCCCAAACTGAAGAACTTGGAGTCTAATGTTCAAAGGCAGGAAGCATTCGGCATAGGAAAAAGATGTAGGCTGGGAGGCTAGGCCAGTCTAGTCTTTTCATGTATTTCTGCCTGCTTTATATTTTCTCCACACTGGAAGCTGATAAGATGGTGCCCACCCAGATTAAAGGTGGGTCTGCTTTTCCCAGCTCACTGACTCAAATGTTAATCTCCTTTGACAAAAGCCTCACAGACATACCTAGCATCAATACTTTGCATTCTACAATCCAATCAAGTTAACACTCAGTATTAACCATCACACAAGGTCTTGCTATGTTGCCCAGGTTGGTCTCAGATTACTGGTCTCAAATGATTCTCTCATCTCTCGCTCCCAGAGTGCTGAGATTTAAATGTAATTTTAATAGTGTTTATTTTTTGGTCTTTATTTTCTCAGAATAAAAAGCATGTGGTAAAGGAAGAGGTGGATCAATATGGCCTGTAAAATTCATGTATTGAATGTAGGTCTAGAATAATATACTATTATTTTATACAGTTAACAACACCAAGGTAGTGAGTTTTTGTTTTTTAAATCAGCGACAAAAATGAGTTTTACATTCTCTGCTTTACTACTCTTTAGATGAACCCCTGTTTCTTAAGGACTGGAAATGTCCCTTTGAAATGTAATCCCTAAGGAGAATTGCACTCTTATTTCCCAGTCTCTGTGGGAGAATGAAAGCCTTACTTAAGTGATACCTGGCTCCAAATTATTAAAAGTAATGGCAAAAACTGCAATTACTTTTGCACCAATCTATAAAACTACCCTGTGTCATGGAAAGAAAGTTTACTTTTCCTTTGGGAAAAGCCAGTCAGCAAACAAGGAGAGACTATGTTTTCACTCTCACTCCCGTGCTTTAAAATCTTCCTACCCTTCGTTTCTCTTGCATGAGGTCAGATTGAGTTCTGATCTTTTTCTCCTTTTGAATGTCTCATTCACAAGAGAAAGGAGAAAAGTGAGGGGAAGGGAGAAGATTATGACTGAATAGCAGTAAAACTCAATAAAGTGGTACAATTTTGATGGACAGTGAAAAACATTTTCTCCTTGACCAAACACTACTCACTGAAGCTAACTGAACTGTTCAAACTAGATTCCAACTTTTGAGTTTCTGTGTTAGTCTCTGTTTTATCAAATTTTAGCAAGGATCCTAAGTAGTGAGGAGGTTTTGTTCAAAATGGGCACAGGCTTTCAATTTGGGATGATGAAAAATTTCTGGAAATGGATGGTTGGGATGGTTGCACAGAAATGTAAATGTTCTTAATGTTACTGAAATATACACTTAACATTAATTTAAGAGGTAATCTGTTATAATTTTTATCACAATAAAAATAAAAGAATGCTGCTAAGGGAGTTTAACCAGAATTCCACATTCTCAATATCTAATCATGCTCAGTATCTAATCACCTCAGCCTCTAACATTCTCCAGGTAATGTCTGATTACCCTGGCCTGTCTTCAGAGAGAGTCCTGTTAGGTTGGTTTAGCCAGAATCCCCTTTTATCCTCAATGTTTCCTCTCAGTAATTGTCCCTACACTGACACACTGATGTCTACCCCGCTCCTTGGCTATCAATTTTTATTTTTCTTGTTGTATTTATAGTTGAGCTCACTTTCTCTTCCCCACTGCAAGACCTCATTGCAGAGGTTTCTACATCTGTCTCAATAGACACCACTTAATTAAAGTGTTCCTTACCATCTTTAACAAGTGTCATGAGTAATTTATTTTTTAATAGTAGTTTTAGAACTGTAAGTAAAAGATTATAGAGTATATATAAATGCACAGTGGATCTCAACAGAGTTTTATAGAATTTAGCTTTCCAAGCAGTGATTCAGTCTGACATGTAAAAAATATAAATAAATATAATACCATTAGAAATAATTCATACAACGACCTCACTTGTTTTATTATTTAATGTAAAAGTCTTTGGTCATTTACCAAATATGTAGCTGCTTCAATTTTCTTATGTTTATTAGATTGAGCCATACTGCCTTTTATGTAGGAGAAATTGGCTAAGTATTAGAAATTTACTTTCAGTCAACCTAAATACACTCCAGTTAAAATAATGATGTTCCACCTGGGAAATTCATTGTAAAAAGATCTTTGCCTAGGCATTTTGTCATCATTGTCATCAAGTGATTCAAAGTTAAGATGAAGGAAAGAATCTTAAAAGCTGTAAAACAGAAGCACTGGGTAACTATAAAGGAAAACCTATCAGATTAACTGCAGATTTCTCAGTAGAAACACTGCAAACTAGAAGGGATTGGGACCTATCTTCAGCCCCCTCGAACAAAACCAATTAGTATACAAAAATTTGGTATCCAGTGAAACTAAGCATCATATATGAAGGAAATATACAGTCTTTTTCAGACAAACAAATGCTGAGAGAATTTGCTGTTACCAAGCCACCACTACAAGAACTGCTAAAAAAAAAAAAAAACAAAACTCTAAATCTTGAAACAAATTCTGAAAACACATCAAAACAGAATTTCTTTAAGGCATAAATAACATAGGATCTATAAAACAAAACTACAAGTTAAAAAAGAAAAGCAAAAAGTAAAACTAAATACACAGGCAACAGGGAACACAGTGAATGCAATGGTACCTCACATTTCAATAGTAACATTGAATATAAGTGGCCTAAATGCTTCACTTAAAGGATACAGAACCAAAGAATGAATAAGAACTCACCAACCAACTATGTGCTGCTTCAGGAGACTCAGCATATAAAGACTCACATAAAATAAAGGGGTGGAAAAAGATATTTCATGCAAATGGACACCAAAAGTGAGCAGGGGTAGCTATTCTTAAATCAGACAAAACAAAACTTTAAAGAAACAGCAGTTAAAAGAGACAAAGAGGGACATTTTATAACGGTAAAAGGCCTTGTCCAACTGGAAAATATCACAATTCTAAACATATATGCACCTAACACTGGTGGTCCCAAATTTGTAAAACAATTACTAGCAGACCTAAGAAATGAGATAGAAAGGAAGGGGGACTTCAATACTCCACTGACAGCACTAGACAGGTCATCAAGGAAAGGTCAACAAATAATGGATTTAAACTATATCTTAGAACAAATAGGCTTAATAGATATATTCAGAACATTTCATCCATCAAAGTTAGAATAACATGCTATTCAACAGTGCATAGAATTTTCTCTGCAATAGACTATATGATGGGCCATAAAATGAACTTCAATACATTTAATACAATTGAAATTGTGTTAAGCACTCTCTCAGACCACAGTGGAATAAAACTGGAATTCAACTCCAAAAGGAATCTTTGAAACAATGCAAATACATGAAAATTAAATAACATGCTCCTAAATAATCCAGTACTCACTGAGTCAAAAATGAAATCAAGATACGAATTTAAAATGTCTTCGAACTGAATGACAATAATGACATAAAGTGGTATACAGCAAAGGCAGTGCTAAGAGGCAAGTTCATAGCCCAAATGCCTACATTAAAAAGGCTGAAAGAGCACAAACTGACACTCTAAGGTCTCTCCTCAAAGAACTAGACAAACAAAAACCAAAACCAAACTTAGCAGAAGAAAGGAAATAACCAAGATCTGAGCAGAACTAAATGAAATTGAAACAACAACTACAAAAATACAAAAGATAAACAAAAAACTGGATCTCTGAAAAGATAAATAAAACTGATACATCATTGGCAAGATTAACCAGGAAAAAAGAGAAAATCCAGATAACTTCACTAAGAAATGAAACAGGAGGTATTACAACTGACATCACTGAAATTAAAAAAATCATTCAAGACTACTATGAAAGCCTTCATGCACATAAACTAGAAAATCTAGAAGAGATGGATAAATTCCTGGAAAAGTACAACCCTCCTTGCTTAAATCAGGAAGAATTAGATACCCTAAACACACCAATAATAAGCAGTGATACTGAAAGGGTAACTAAAACATTACCAACAAAAGACAACCCAGGATCAGATGGATTCACTGCAGAATTCTACCAGATGTTCAAAGAAGAATTGGTACCAATCCTTTTGATACAGTTCCACAAGATAGATAAAGAAGGAACCCTCCTTAGTTTATTTTGTGAAGCCAGCATCACCCTAATACCAAAACCAGGAAATGACATAACCAAAAAAGAAAACTACAGACCAATATCCTTGATGAACATAGATGCTAAAATCCTTAACAAAATACTTTTGAATTCAACAACATATCAAAAAGATAATCCACCATGATCAAGTGGGTTTCATACCAGGGATGCAGGGATGGTTTAACATGTGCAAGGCAGTAAATGTAATACACCATGTAAACAGAATTAAAAACAAAAATCACATGATTTCAATAGATGCAGAAAAAGCATTCAACAAAATCCAGCATACCTTTATGATTAAAACTCTCAGCAAAATCAGTGTACAAGGGACATACATTAATGTAATAAAAGCTATTTATGACAAACTGATAGCCAACATAGTATTGAATGGGGAAAAGTTGAAAGCATTCCCACTGAGAACTGAAACAAGACAAGGATTTCCACTGTCACCACTCCTCTTCAACATAGTTCTAGAAGTCCTTGCCAGAACAATCAGACAAGAGAAAGAAACAAAGGGCATCCAAATTGGTAAAGAGGAAGTCAAACTGTCACTGTTTGCTGATAAGATGATTGTTTATCTTGAAAACCCTAAGGACTCCTCCGGAGAGCTCCTAGAATTTATAAAGGAATTCAGAAAAGTTTCCGGATACAAGATTAATGTACACAAATCAGTAGCTCTTCTATATACCAACAGCGGCCAAGCAGAGAATCATATCAAGAACTCAATCCCTTCTGCAGTAGCTGCAATAAAAGGGAATATACCTAACCAAGGAGTTGAAAAACCTCTACAAGGTAAACTACAAAACATTGATGAAAGAAATCAAATATGACATGAGCAAATGGAAACACATCCCATGCTCATGGATGGATAGAATCAATAATACTGTGAAAATGATCATACTGCCGAAAGCGATGTACAAGTTCAGTGCAATTACCATCAAAATACCATCATTCTTCACAGAATTAGAAAAAACAGCCCACATGGCCAAAGGAAGACTAAGTAAAAAGAACAAATATGAAGGCATTAAACTACCTGATTTCAAACTATAAGTTCACAATCACCAAAATAGCATGGTACTGCTATAAAAATAGACATATAGATCAATGGAACTGAATAGAGAAACCAGAAATAAATGGAATTACTTAACATCCAACTCATCTTCTACAAAGCAAGAAAAAACAGGAAGGGAGAAAAGAACACCCTTTTCAACAAATAGTGCTCTGAAAATTGGCTAGCCACTAGTAGGAGAATGAAACTGGATCCTCATCTTTTACCTTATACAAAAATTGACTCAAGCTGGATTAAAGACTTAAACCTAAGACCTGAAACTATACAAATGCTAGAAGATAACATTGTAAAAACCTTTCTAGACATTGATTTAGGCAAGGTTTTCATGATCAAGAACCCCAAATCAAATGCCATAAAAACAAAGATAAATAGCTGGAACCTAATTAAACTAAAGAGCTTTTGCATGAGAAAAAGAACAGTCAGCAGAGTAAACAGACAACCCACAGAGTGGGAGAAAATCTTCACAATCTACATATCTGAGAAAGGACTAATATCCAGAATTTACAATGAACTCAATCAGAAAAAAAAAATCCTATCAAAAGTGTGCTAAAAACGTGAATAGATAATTCTCAAAAGAAGATATACAAATGGCTAACAAACATGAAAAAATGTTCAACATCACTAATGATCGGGAAAATACAAATCAAAATCACAGTGCAATACTACTTCACTCCTGCAAGAGTGGCCATAATAAAAAAAAATTAAATATAGTAGATTCTTGCATGGACGCAGTGAACAGAGAATACTTCTACACTGCTGTTGAGAATGTGAACTAGTACAGCCACTAGTAGATGGAAAATAGTGTAGATCTTTAAGTACTAAAAGTAGAACTACCATTTGATCTAGCAATCTCACTACTGGGTATCTACTCAGAGGAAAAGAAGTCATCAGCCAAAAAAGATACTTGCACATACATGTTTATAGCAGCACAATTCATAATTGCAAACTTGTGGAACCATCCCAAATGCCATCAGTCAGTGAGTGAGTAAAGAAACTGGTGTATACATATATGTATGTATGTGTGTGTGCATATATGAATAATGGCATACTACACAGCCATAAAAAGAATTAATTAACAGCATTTCCTGGATGAAATTAGAGACTATTGTTCTAAGTGAAGTAACTCAAGAATGGAAAACCAAACATTGTATGTTCTCACTGATATATGGGAGTTAAGTTATAAGGATGCAAAGGCATAGAATTATGCAATGGACTTTGGGGACTTAGAGGAAAGAGTGTGAGGGTGGCAAGAAATAGAAAACTACAAATATGGTGACTTATATATTGCTCAGGTGATGAGTGCACCAAAATCTCACAAATCACCACTAAAGAACTTATGCATGTAACCAAATACCACCTGTACCCCAATAACTTATAGAAAAATAAAATAAAATAAAATAATGGTGTTTCTTTAAAAGTAATTTTAGCAGTCTCTTTATGATTTAGTACTTTGTATATTATAAAATAGGAAAGTAGATATTATAATTAATATATTCAGTGACTTATTGAGGCCCAGTTGAACTAGCATCACAATTTTGTGAAAGATAATCACTTTAATAATAATTTCAGATTTTCTCTCTCTGTAAATTTATCCTCATATGTAGAGAAAAACATTGTCTCCCAGCTAACATCTAATATTCCAGAAATAAACAGAACAGATGCACGTTCAGCTGAAGATAGCACATAAATATGGATTTCAATCATTTGTCTCTTACCTACTTTTGCAATTGTAAATTATGGTCTTTTTAAATTAGAGTACACAACAGATGGTGAAGAGTTAGTTTAAGTGATGTTTCCTTTAATATAGCCTACTGTGCCAACTGATCTCGCACTACAACGATTTACTCACTCACTACACCAATTTACTGCATTAAAATATATTGGATTAAATAGGCATTTCAGCCACATTTGCATATCATGAGTCTTACTTCAGCAGGATGGCACTGTCATGTACTCACCCTATCTAAAGGAAGGAAAAATGATGGCTACTGTGAGCCTAGTAAGAAAACATACTCTGTGAAATGACAAGATTCAGCATGATAAGAAATTCAATTTCAATCCTCTTTTCTTTTGTGGGGACAAAATTTCACAGATTTAATCATAATGTGATTTTAACTAAAATGAGTTTCACAGACAGCAAACTAATGTTCTGCTGAAGTATATTAGCTTCTTATCTATGTCATTATATTTGTAAATAATGAAAATTATGTGTGTGTGTGTGTGTGTGTGTGTGTGTGTGTGTGTGTGTACTCACAGACAAATAGACCATACCTACAGCAGGGAATAATATTCAGTAGGTCTTTGAAGAATGGGAGTGTTGGGCTCAGAGAATGATACCCCAAAGTATCGTACTTTGACATGCTGAGTACTTTGAATTGAAGGATATTGGAAGGGCCTCAGAAACAAAGTAAAACTTTTTGTAAAAATTTTAACAGTTAGAAAATTAAATCAGTAAAAGGGATCTCATCTAACCAACCCCATCTTGCCTTTAACCTCCAAACTGTATTTAGGCATTCCTGGGCTTGGGCCAAGCCAACTTTGGGAGAAATGTTGCTTACAGTTTAAATGATAATATCTAAACTACCTATGTAAAACTAATAAAAGACCACCAGGTTAGAAGGATGAGAGGAGCCTGAATTCTGCTAATGTGTACACATAAATGATTACCAGCCATTATTATGGAGGTTACAAGATTTGCAACTTCCCTAATTATTCCTGCAGATAACATCACTGTTGTAAAACCTAAGATTGGCCTTTTAGTGGGATGTCTTTCAGGTTTTTTCATTTTGGATGACTGATTGCTTTACTTTCCTTGCCTCCACCAAGCCCCCAATCCATTCTGTAGCCCCACCCGGTAGCTGACTCAGCATGCACAAAGACCATTTTCCACAGCTCTATGATTACATTCCCAACCCATCAGCAGCACCCATTTCCTTTCCTGCCAAACTATCCTTGAAAAACCCTAGACTACAAATTTTTGGGGGAGGCTGATTTGAGTAATAATAAAACTCCAGTATCAGTTGATTCTGAGTGAATTAAACTCTTTCTCTACTGCAATTCCTCTGTCTGATAAAATTGGCTCTATCTGGGCAGTAGGCAAAATGAACTCAATGAGTCATTACAAAAATCTCTGTCTACTCTTCTACTGCTTTCTTGTCTTTTAAAATCCTTTCTCCCCAAAGGCAGCCATAGAAACTAGAATTTTCTTTTCCAAAGCATTTAATAGAAACTAGAAATATCACTCTTAGCTTCTCTCACTTTTCAGTGTAACAGCTGGCCATAAAAAAATTCTCTGACCTACTTGTTTGACAGTAGGTCATAAGACCCTCATTCTTGAGAGGGTTCTGCCCTGCCTGGAAAAGGAATGACACAACATGACCAAGAAGAATCTAAACAGACAGGCCTTGCTGGGTTTCCATATCCAATATATTATCATTAGATTATACCCTTTTTGTTCAATTATATGTCTATGTTTGTCCATTCTTCATTGTATAAAAGCATAAAAATAGAGTTTTCCTTGAGTCTTTGGGTCTGCCTTTCTGAAGGCTTTCATGTGACATGAATGTTTGATTAAATTTCTGATATTTTTGTCTTGTTAGCCCGTCTTTTTTTATAGGTGTGTTGTCTGTGATCCCTATGATGAGTAAGGAAATGTACTAAACCTTACAATTTCCAGAGGTGCCTAATATATATACATATATATATTCCATATAATATATATTTCATATATGTATATATTTCAGATACATTTGTATATATTTATATATATGAAAATATGAATACATGTGTATTATTGTGTTTGTGCATGAGTGCTTGTACCTTTTTTCCAAATGATCTGATTATATTATTATACTTTAGGACATACTGAAATTCCCCCACTTTAAAAATTTGTTTGACTTCATTAATTATACATCTATATAAAGGGCCTTAAATATTCTGATTTAAAATGATAGACATTTTTTGTGATTATCAGCAAAATTATATCAATTTAATAAAAAATGAATAAAACATGTTACAGTAGCCAAAATAATCTGAACATTTTATGCTTCTACCAAACTAGATATTTATTACATTGATATATAGAGGCTAACAATGTCTGATGTGTGCATTAGGAATGATAATCTAATTTAAATTCAGTTCTGTTCCTGGTATTAATTAAGTTTAGCCATCCCCCAATTATTTCTCCAAAACATTACATTTGTCCAAAGTCAATGGAGGTATGTGGAGGAACCACTGACTGTATCTGATAGAAGTGTCACTGAAGAATTTTTTAAAATTTTTATCTGAAAATATATTTATGAATCCTTTAGATTGGTGTGTGGTACTCACTTTTTTAAGTAAGCTCAATTTAGTGGGGATACACATAAGTAACAACTTAATGTATATATGCTTTTCAATATGTCTGTCAGATATCCATTTCTTATTCTGTTATGACATTATAAGTGAAGATCATAGTCTTTTAATGCCCTTCAGAGGCAAGACCCTCTGAACTGACAAGTTTTCTGAATTTGTGGTAAACTTCCTTGCTAACTTCTTTGAAGCACCTCTTCTGCTCTTGTCTGCTCTCCCCACAACTCTTCCCAAAGTAACACATTCTGCAACCTCTCCCTGTTTCTGTTACTCTCTTCCAAGGAACTGCCTCAGTTAGGTTCCACTCAAAATGGCCAAAGCCAAGCTCCTTTTCTGGATATACATGTAGCTTACTAGAGACTTATGCTTTCTTGATATGATAATTATAGGTCATATAATTTATCTAATATTTTTCTTTCTTCATCTAGCCTTTTCAGGAATTTCCACTGTGTCAGTACCCTCAAAACTTCCTAATTCTTCTGTTCATATATGACTTACAGTTTCTTTGACCAGATGGTGACTTTTCCAAATACTTCTCTCACAAGTTCCCTCTGTTGTGCACTTCATGGCATACAATTTTCTGTAGCTCATTCAGCAAATATCTAGCCAAGAAGTAGAACACCAGTTTTCTCTTTGTAGAGATACCTCCTTCCTCCAACCATGTTTGTTTAAAGTGGGACAGAAATATTTCAGTAGAGAGAGAGAGAAAAAAAAGATTTATAGTTAAAATGTATAGGTCTAACATATCAGGGATTCTAGAGTTATTTTTTTCCATGTTCTTCTAATGGTTGGAGGTAGGTGATCAGAAGCTATTATCAGGACATTTGTTTTCTTCTTGTTGTTCTTCAATAAAACCAAAATGTATAAGAACACTTGCTTAATCAGAATTATGTCCTAAAAACTTGGGAGGGTAATATATTTCATGTTAATTGTTCCAAATCTGAAAGATAAAGCATTTATTTTTTAAATGATAGTATAATTGCTACTTTCAAGACTCTGCCAAATGGAATCTATTAGGTGGATCTTATTTTTCTGGGATTTATTGACTGGAATTTATTATATATTTCATAACTATTATGCTACAATAAATATCTACACACATAACTTTATATATATATCTTTTTAAAAGTAATGTTTATATCTAATTTAGTTAAAACAATTGTCACAGTAGAATGTTATGGCATCCTATTTTTATTCCCAGAAACTGAGTTATTTTAATATTAAAAATGGAAATACTTAGAATTTTCAAGGCATTTTAAAGGAGGCTTAAATTATTTTTATAGTTTCATCATTCCACTTTACTCTGTTTTTTCATAGAAAAATCTAAATTGAAATATTTGACAAAGTGTAAAATGTGTTTGATTAAATATATAAGATATTTAACTTGTATGTCTGTGTGTTTGTGTGGTTAGTGTGTGTGTAAGATCATGGACAGAGAGAGTATGCTGAGTATTTTGGCTAGAAATTACTGAATATTCTGTGTTATTTCACCTATTGATGTCAACATTCACTACGTTATTGACTTCATTATGTAACAAAACACACATTTGAGAAAGTGTTTCTTATTTACGGAGTAATTTGAGATCAGAATATACATGAGAAAAAGCCCCCTATCTACCAGGACCATCAATATGAAATAAAGAATTCCAACCCTAGAATATCTTACCTTGATAAGTAAGAAAATAGACTTTAAATATGTCTGTGAGACTAATTTAAGAATTAAAAATACAACAAAACAAAGTGCTTTAAAAAGAAAAATAAATGTATAGGGTAATGATAAAGAAAAATATTTAATTGAAATGCAAGTTTTATCAAAATAAGACCTATAAAACAGTACATTTGGTTTATGCAATATTAATAGAAAGTATGTAGTGTATATTTTTAATCAATATTTATAAACAATTTTTAGGCTGATTATGTTTAATTTATATTTGATTATAAATACCCTCACAATGCACATAGTTTTTCCTCTAATAAAATACTTCAGAGTTCTAATAATTATTTTGAGTAATGTTGTTTTAATAATGATTGAGTAATGTTTATATCATGGATAATATGATATCAATAGGTGATACAAAATAACTGTCTGCAATGTATTGGACTCTGTATTTTAAGAGTTGACCCCAATTTTAGTAATAGCTAAAACTTTAACAGAAGTTGAAATTTTTAATGGTACATTGCTTTTGAAACCAACAATAAAAGAGTGACAATGAGAACACATTTCATAGTAGGAAATAAGACACAGTTCTGGGATTATTTCATTATGGCCACAAGTGATTATATAGTTGTTTGCAATTGGATACATAAATATTTACTCTGTGGCACTATTTTTATTTCTATAGTCCAATATTGGTGCAGTTTTATTATATGCTCTCATTTTATGTCTCGTCCCTAAAATGAAAAACACTAATTTTGTAATTCTGAGGTTAATGGGAAGAGTATAGCCTTGATGTAGAGGTTGTTCTAAGGAAACAGAAGCTGAACTGGACCAACACATAGTGGCAGGGAAAAATCAAGCCTATGAATCAGAATGATGAGGACAAGACAGGCTAATGAAAAAATGAAAGAGAGAGGGGTAAGGATGAGTAATATATCAGAAGGTTTAGAAACTTAAATAGTAAAGTATATATATTATAAAGACTTCAAGTATCATACTTAAGGAAAGTAAAAGTTTTTATTATTATTATTATATTATTATTATTATTATTTAAGTTCTGGGGCACATGGTTCAGAGCATGCAGGATTGTTACATAGGTATACACATGCCATGGTGGTTTGCTGCATCCAACACCACAACATTTACATTAGATATTTCTCCTAATACTATCCCTCCCCAATCCTCCCACCCCCAGCGAATTTTACCCAACCCCCCCACCCCCCCCACACCCCCAAGGGTGAAGGTACCCCCCCCGGGGGTCCGGGGGGGGGTGGGGGCCCCGGGGAGTAATCGCCGGGGGTGGGGGGATTTGAGAGAGATAGCATTAGGAGAAATACCTAATGTAGATGATGGGCAATGGATGCAGAAAACCACCACCAGGGTATGTGTATACCTATGTAACAAACCTGCACGATCTGCACATGTACCCCAGAATATAAAGTATAATAAATAAATTCAAACAAAGAAAGATTGGTATGTGAAGGCAATCTGACTGAAACATCTGTCAACTCATTGATCACCACGGTTGATTTGGCGGATCGCTGGCTAGACAGAGATCCCATTCCCTTTTCACTGCTTCACATGCTTTCTTCCTGAAGCTGAGCACTTAGCTGAAGAGGATGATATTCCCCAATAAAGGAGGATCATTCTTCAATCAAGGGTATACAAGTAGCTGCACTTCCCTGCTGGAACCTCCAAACATGATCTCAAGAAGTAGCAAGATTATTTTGTTCCTGATCTTACGGAATAGATCATCCACAAAAAAGAATCAATAAGAAAACAGAGCACTTGAAAAACACTACACATCAAATGGACATAAAAGACAGATGCAGAACATTCCATCTAGAAGCAGCAGAATACACATTCTCCTCAAGTGTATTTTCTCCAGGACAGATCACACATTAGGCCACAAAACAAGTCTCAACAGATTTATAAAGACTGAAATCATACCAAGTATCTTTTCTTACCACAATAGTATGAAACTAGGAATCAATAACCAGAGGAAAACTGGAAAATTCACAAATATGTGAAAATTAAGCAACATATTTTTGGGCAACCAATGAGTCAAATAAGAAAACAAACAGAAATAAAAAATTAATCTAAATGAAAACGAACACACAATACACCAAAACAAGGGATGCAGCCAAAGCAGTCTGGGAGAGAAATTTATAGCAATAAATGCCTATAGTACCAAAAAAGAAACATCTCAAATGAACAACAAACCTTTACAAAGAACTAGAAAAAGAGGAGAAAAATAAGCCCAAAGTAAGCAGAAAGAAGGCAATAATAAAGATTAGAACAGAAATAAATGAAATAAAAACATTAAAAAGTAGAAAAGGTCAACAAAACAGTAGGTTTCTGAAAAGATGAACAAAATGGACAATCCTTTGACTAGATTAATAAAAAAAGATACCAGACTCAAATAGAATCAGAATTGAACAAGGAGACTTAATAACTGATACCATAAAAATAAAAAGCATCATAAGAGACTATAAATAATTATACGCCAACAAATTGGATAACCTACAGAAACGGATAAATTCCTAGCCATATACAGCCTGCTGAGGCTGAATCATGAAGAAACAGGCAATGTGAAAAAGCCAATAGCAAGGAGATTGAATCAGAAATTTAAAGATTCCCAATATAGTAAAGCCCAGGACCAAAAAGCTTCACTGATAAATTCTACCAAACATTTAACAAATCAATGCTAATACTTCTCAAACCCTTTCAAAAAATGAAAAGAAGGGAGCATTTCTAACTAATTTTATGGGGCAAGCATTACTCTGATACCAACACCAGACAAGGACATTGTAAAATAAGAAAACTACAGGCCAATATCACTGATCAACATAGATGTAAAAATCAAAATACTAGCAAACCAAACTCAAAGCACATTAAAAAGATCATACATCATGGTAAAGTGGGCTTTATCCCTATGTTGCAAGGTGGTTTCAAAATATGCAAATAAATAAACGTAATATAACACAGTAACAGGGTGAAGGATAAAATCATACGATCCTCTCAGGAGATGCAGAAAAAAACATTAGACAAAATTCAGCATTCTTTCATGACAAAAATTTCCAACAAATTAGCTATGGAAGAAATTTATCTCCATATAATGAAGACTATCTAAGAGCACAGCTAGGATCATACTTACATGCAACATTAAAAGCATAGAACCTTTTCCAAAAGTGGTCACAGAGAGACATAATGACAGAAAGGGTTAGAAAAATATATACAACATGTGAAGTATTCCATGCCCTCTTATTGGCTCTGAGATGTAGAGGTACAAAGAATGGGAAGATTCCTCTAGTTGCTAAGGGCAGCCTGCAGCTGACAGCAAGCAAAAAAATGGAGATCTAGGTCTTATAACCACAAGGAAAGTAATTTTGTCAATCTCTGATAAAGGATGGAATGTAGTCCTGCTGACATCTTGATTGGTCCACTGAGTCCTGTCAAAAGACTTGCAGGACTGAAAAGAATGAATTTGCACTGTCTTAAGCCACTAAATTTGGGATAATTTGTTATAGCAGCAATAGAAGGTTAATACACTGATATACTGAATGAGGTGAAATGGAAGCAGCATGATTTATCTCCTAGTACTAGTCTTTCTTCAATTTTTGTCTGATATATTCCTCAGATTTTCAGGTCACTTTTACTATAGAAATAGTCTCATCTTTACATGTTAAAAAGTACAGTTCAGCCTCATTGAAAACTTTAATGTCACAGACTATTTGAAGCTTCCCCGACTCCTCAGCTGACCTACAGGATCAGGAACTAGCAGTGAGCAAATGTGGTGTGTACATTTGCGTGTGTTGGGGAGGGGGAGCTATATAATTTATGGTTGATATTTTTTTCCGCCCTACTCCACTTCCTTTCTGCCTATTTTACAGATCCTACAGCTCTGGAGACTGGGATAAAGGAAAAATCATAAAGACTTTGGATTAGCCCTGTGCAATTTGGTAATCTCTCTGGGTTCTTCAAAGGACTTCAGGCACAGCAGAGATCCAAATGCTGCTCCTTATGAATGGGAGCATTCTCAGGTCCACTGTTAGTGACCTGTATCTGCTAAGTTCACTGAGGTGGGTCATGCTGATCCTGCAGGCCTTCATCAGCTCTTTCACATGCCTCCAGTCTCATTCTACTACTGGTGGCTTTTCCCTCACAGGCAACCATTGTTGATGAAATCCTTTCATGATTATTAAAACTGGCTTCTGTCCAGTGTCCACTGGCCCACAGAGGGAAAAATTCCTTGGCCCACCAACAGTTTCTGCATCTGTGCAGCTGTGCTTACTTCTCTTTCTTGGACCTGCCTACATGGGCACATTCAGTCAGCTCTCCACTTATCTCTTCTCCAGGTGACAAGCTTGGGTATTCTTCTATCTTTACACGAGCTCCCAAACTCCCGACACATATGTTAGGGCTTCTAGTGAACTTCCTACCCTACCCTGGTAGCAGTATAAAGTGAACCTACAAATTCTTACAGCTCAACATGCATTAAGCTAAAGACTGAAAAGCCACTCCTCCTGTTTGTGGACAGGAGTGATTTCTTTACACACCTTCCGTTCTCTTGCACATTTGGTTTAGGTGAGATCAAAGCTTAGGAAGGGAACCGAGCAGAATAGTCAGAATACTTATATTCCTTTTAAGAATTTTCCATTAGGTCAGGTGCAGTGGCTCATGCCTATAATCTCAGCACTTTAGAAGGCCAAGGCAGTCAGATCTTTTTGAGCTCATGAGTTTGAGACCAGTCTGGGCAACAGGGCAAAACCTCACCTCTTCAAAAAACATAAAAATTAGATGGGTACGGTGGTGGGCACCTGTAGTCCCAGCTACTCAGGAGGCTGAGGCTGGAGAATCACTTGAGCCTGGGAAGCAGAGGTTGTAGTGAGGAGAGATTACTTGACTGCATACCAGCTTGGGTGACAGAGTGAGACCATGTCTCAATAAAAAAGAAAAGAAAAGAATCTTCCAACAATCACATCTATGTTCTCTAGTCTTTTGTAATATGAACTGGATTAGGTAAAACAATTGCGTCCTATTTGGCTGTTTTAAGGAATTCACTGAAGCAGTACATAGTATACATGGTAAATACCCACTGTCCGCAGTTTAGGACCTTGGTCATGATTTGAGTCAACAGAAGTATTCCAATGCATACCTTATTTATTGAACCATTTTAGGGTAGACAGTAATATAACATTTTAAGAAAGGCCAAATGTGTGGCAATGCAGCTTTCCTTATTCACAATCAGCACTTACCACCGTCACTATCTTTATGCCCTATTAGAAATAGACCCTTAATTTTTAATGCAATTTACCCATGCATATATGCATGTATGCTCCACAGCGTGTTAGTGTGTATGCATGTGTGTGGATGTGCACATATATTCCATCACATAGCCCTTGACTATCTCCTCTAACCTCATCTGCAGATCACTCACTTTCAGACACTCGGGACTTGAAGTTTCTTAAACATGTTAAGACCTACTTATTTGCCCTGCCCTATGACAGAGATTCTAAATTTGCTTTTCCTACTGTGTGGAATATTCTTGCCTCACATATCTACATAATTGTTCCCTTACTTCACTCAGCACAAATCTCTCCTTATCAGTAAAGCCTTTCTGATATCCTAAGCTAACAGAGCTAGCCTTCTCGCTCAGTCATCCTCTAGCTCTCTTTCATCTTTTACTTTTATCTGTAACACATTTTCACATGAACTTATATCATATGTCTATTTGTTTATCTCTTTATCATTGTTCTCCTTTAGGAAACTTAATTTCCCTGTCTGAATCACCACACTGTTTTCAGTATTTACATTAGTTTCTGGCCATGATAGGCACCTGAAACACATTTTTTTAAATAAATTAATCATTGATCATTGAAATTAGCAAGGTTGCTTGCAGTCTATTGCAAGGGACATATCACAAAATATCATTGATGGGCTGCATTGAATTTTGACTTTCCTAATACGCATATATTTTAAACAACTTGACTGAGTAATATCCACTAAAAATACATTATAAGCAAGATACAGTATACCAAAGCCCAAAGGAAGACATTAAAAGCAATCCAAGAGAAAAAAAATAGAAAATCTATAAGAAACAATCACAGAACAGAGGTTTCAGATACAATGATAAATGGTGATAAGAAAAATGGTAAATAGCGAGCAAGTACAGAGAAACATTGATGGTTAAAACAGTACAATTAATACCTCATCAGTATTATTGTACTTTTAAAAATACAACTAAAGTCACTGATACTATCCTTTTAAAAATTCAACTAAAGTCGTAAACATGTAAGTTAGGCCATGACTATTACTTTAAAATATAAAGAAAACTTAAAGTTCTTATATTGTTGGTGGCAAAAATAAAGATAGGGAAGTTTAGTATGTGTTAAATAGGTTAAATTTTTAAAGGTAATTACTAAAATAACAGAAAAAAGTGTGCATTTTCTGAAAATGGAGGTCACAAAGAGAAAAATTAAACCAATTCAATTAAAAATAAAGCAAGAGGTGGGTGAAATAAAGGGGAAAAACAAACAGTGGAACAAAAAGAAAAAAACAAAAGACAGAGATATATTTCAGTATATTATAAATCATAATACATATAAATGAATTTAACTCCTCACTTAAAATACACAGTCATATTAGAAAACAAATCCAGGAATGCTATTTATAAGTGATAGGCCTAGTATATAATAAAGAGAAAGTTTGAAAGTAAAGGAATGGTAAATGATAAACTAGGAAAATACTAGAAAGGAAAAAAAGCTGTTTTTGCTATATTAATATCATACAAATATAATTGAGGATAAAAATATTTACTTAAGATAATTATTAAATATTAAATGATTTAAAAGCATATAATAGTCTTAATTTTACTGTACCTAAATACAGAGTTTTGAAATACCTAAAGCAAAAATTAACAGTTTCATAAAGATAAATAAAAAATCTATCATGTTATTTGGAAACTTTAACACCACATTTTCAAGTAGGCATTATAGAATCTTGCAAGAATCCTGCAGCCACATATGGACTATTTTAAGAAAATAATTAATAAGTTTGTGCTAACTGACATATAAAACATTACATCCAATAATATATGGATACAGATTCTATTTAAGCACACAAAGAACATTTTACAAATAACAAGAACACTATTAAATAAAACGGGTCTCAAGAACTTCCAAGAACTAGTATGATACGGACAAAATTTTATGAATATCTTATATTCAAAATTGAGTCAACAACAAAAACTGTGACTAAAACAATCATACTTTTGGAAATTTTAAAAGGCACTTTTAATATACTAATGGCTCAAAAAAGGGGATTATAAAAATAAAAGATTTTAAAAATTAAACTCTTGAGAATTCTTTACAGAAAACACTTGGCATGTAACTCAAATAGTACTTAGAGAAAAATGTGGAGCTGTAATAAACAGAAAAGACTATAGGTTGGAAAATAATGAGCTAAATAATTTAGAAAATTATTAAAAGAAATATATAAACTCCCACAAATAAAACAAATAATAAAAATAGAAGAAATTCATAAAATATATGAAATCTACAAAGGCCAAAAGTTTGTTCCACAGGAATTAGAAAATCGTCAAACTTCTGACAGAATTGATCAAGAAAAAAGAGAAACAACAAGCAGTATGATAATAAAAAGGATATATTGCTAACACTCCTGTAAACATTAAAGTGTTAAAAGAGGACACTATGAACAGATTCATACAAGTAATTTTGAAAATTTAACTTCAATAAGTAAATGTCAAGAAAAACCATAATCCTCCTAAAATGACTCAAAAAGAAATATAAATTCCAAATTGTTTCACGATAATGAAAGAATTTGAATCAGTAGTTACAAATCTTTCTAAATAACAAGGCTCTATGACTTTAGAGGAAAGTTTTACCAAACAATGAAGAAACAAATTTCCCAATTTTACCAAACTATTACTCTAAAGTAGAGCAATCTAGAGACAGTCTCATACTTACTTTATGAAGCCTTGATGCACTAGATTGATGGGTTTTTTAAAGAATTACAGACCAATTTTAGTAATGAACATATATGCAACAATTTCAACCAAAACATTATTAACAAGCCAAATGTGGAAATGCATAACAATCATAACCAAGGTTGATTTGTCTCAAGAATACAAAAATTTTTAATATTTAAAATTAATATAAGTCATCATATTAATAAGTTAAACACAATTCACTTCATAATACCAATAGTCACTTATAAAACATTTCATACCATGTAAAATCCTTTCACGAAGAAAGAAAATTCTTAGAAAAGTAGGAATGAGAGGCAATTTCTTCACAAAATAAAAAATATTTACAATAGCCTGTAGTAAACATAATATTTAATGTGAAACAGATAATCTAGAAAGACACAAGAATACTCACCATGATCAATTGTCTTCAGCAGTATACCAGAGATTTTGGCCCATGTAATAATACAAAATTTAAAATGGCATAATTATTGTAAAATAAAAAATAAAACTGTCATTATTTGCAGATGATATTATGTATACACAGGAAACATCAAACAACTTAGATAAATTATTATTGTTTTGCAATTATACTGAAACACAGAAAAAAATAGACAGCCCCTTTGTACATCAGAACAGATAATGTAATTTTTTTTTTTTTTTGAGACAGAGTCTTGCTCTGTCACTCAGGCTGGAGTGCAGTGGCGCGCTCACGGCTCACTGCAACCTTCACCTCCCAGGTTCAAGAGATTCTCTTGCCTCAGCCTCCCAGGTAGCTGGGATTACAGGCGCCTATCACTGCGCCCAGCTGATTTTTGTATTTGTAGTAGACACAGGGTTTCACCATCTTGGCCAGGCTAGTCTCGAACTCCTGACCTCATGATCCACCCACCTCGGCCTCCTACAGTGCTGCGATTACAGGCGTGAGCCGCTGCGCCCGGCCAAGAATGTAAGTTTTAATAAGATGTGACTTAAATCCTTTTCAAAAACATGAATTACCTACATATAAAATCTTTTTTGTCTTTGGAGAAATTATTATTATTTTCAAACAGGAGCTCCTCTGTCTTCCAGGCTGGAGTGCAATGCCATGATTTTGGTTCACTTTGGCCTCGACTTCCTGGGCTCAAGCAATCCTCCCATCTCGGCTTTCTGAGTAGCCGAGATAACAGGTACATGCCACCCCACCCGGCTAATTTTTGTATTTTTTGAGGGACAGGGTTTTGCCATATTGCCCAGACAGGTCTTAAACTCCTTAGCTCAAGTGATCCACCCACTTCAACCTCCCTAAGTGCTGGTATTACAGGCATGCACCAGCATCCCTTGCCCAAGAAGAAATTATAAAACGTGATTAAGAAACTTCAAAGAAAGTATAAATAAATGTAAACATATACTCAGAAACAAATAGACTCAACAGTCTAAAAATGTCAATTCTCTTCAAACTCATCTATAGATTCAATGCAAAAAAAATATTTCATGGAATGTTTCATGCAATCAGAAACAAACAGACTCAACAGTCTAAAAATGTTAATTCTCTTCAAACTCATCTATAGATTCAATGCAAAAAAAATCTTTCATGGAATGTTTCATGCAAAATGACAAGGTGAGTTTAAAGTATAGATTTAAGAATGAAGAAAATGTCAAGATCTAGGGAGGAAGAATAAGAGAAAAATTTATTCTATCAAATAAATAAATTTATCTAAAAATAAATAAATAAGACATCTTATAAAGTTGAAGTAATGAGTAGTATGAAGTAATGAGTAGTATGTGGTACTGACTCAGAGACAGATGAATAGACTAATGGGATAAAATAGAGATCCCAGAAACAGGTCCAACTTTATAGGGAAACTGGGTATGTGACAACATACCATTACAGATCAGTGGACAAATGATGGTGTTTTAATAAAATGGTGCTGAGAAAATTGATTATCCATATTAAGAAGAAAAGAAAAAGGTGCAGGATGCAAAAGAGAACTTGTATCCCACACCTCAAAGAATATATAAAACTGTAATAATTCAATACTTAATTGTAAAAATTATACCTTGGAAAAAATGAAGACATATGTTTATAACCTCATGGTTGGAAAGTGGGCCTTAAGTCTCAAAACAAAATAGTAATGAAAGAAAATTAAGGAATTGTCTTCTTGGAATACTTAATTTTCTACAATAAAAACATAAGCCACAACCTGAGAGAAAACATTTTCTATACTTAAATACGAGAGCGTATCCAGAATATGTTTTAAAATTCCAAACAATAATTAGGAAATGAATAATTCAATATAAAATTAGGCAAAGATATAAATGCATTTTATATTAGAGGACATCTGAATAGAAAATAATGCTAAATTTCATCAACACCCTGGAAAATACAAATTAACACCATTTATAAATGGCATTTTACACCCAAAAGATTGTAAAACACTGAAAGATTTGAAAATGACAAATATAGATGAGGATTGAGTGTTACAAACTCATATGCTGCTGGTGGGGGTTGAAACTGACACAATAACTTCAGTATGTGTTCTCTACATGTTGTCTTTTTTTTTTCCTTTATTTCTCCATCACTGTCTTCTTTCAAGTTGGATATTCTTTGGTGTACCATTTAAATTTATTAGTCATTTCTTTTCATGTATTTTTAAGGACGTTTTAAGTGCTTTCTCTGTGGATTGCAATTAATGTCTTAACTTTTAACAAGCCAGTTTATATACCATCTTAATTTCAAAAGTATCCAAAAAACTTTGTATTGTTGTTATATAGCTCCATTTCCAGTGACCTCCTTTGAGCTGTTATTGTCATATGAATTACATCGTCATACACTGTGTGCCCATTAATACAGATTTATAAGTAAGTATGGCTTGTGATTGTGCCTTTTAAAGCAGACAGGAGAGTTACAAATAAAAAACACATTTATATCATGATTTGAATTTACCTGTGTACTTACTTTCACTACTGTATTTTATCTCTTTATGTGAACTCAAGTTACTGTCTTACATCTTCTAATTTCAACCTAAAGGACTTCTTTTGGCATTCCTTATAAGGCAATGAATTTTCTGGAATTCATTGCTAGGCTTGCTGGCAATCAATTGTCTTGGTTTTTGCGTGTTTGGAAATTATTAAATTCACTATCATTTTTGAAGGACAGATTTGCTGAACATAGAACAGTTGGTTGACAGTCTTTTTCTTTCAGCACTTTGATGATGTCATCACACTGCCCTCTGGCCTACATGGTTTATGATGAGACATAAGGCGTTAATCTTATTGAGGATGTTTGTAGTTGATGAATTGTTTTTCTTCTCTTGTTTTTAAGATTTTCTGTTCATCATTGGCTTTCAATGGTTTCATTATGGTGTGTCTAGGTATGGATCTCTGAGTTTACCCTTCTTGGAGTACAGTGACCTTCATGAATATGTGGATTAATGTTTTTATTGAATTTGGGAAATTTTCAGCCATTATTACTTCAAATATTCTTTCTTCCCTTCTCTCTTTTCTTCTCTGAAACTTATTATGCATATGTTGGTACATTTGATCATGTCCTACAGGTCTTTGAAACTCTGTTCATTTTTCTTTATTCTCTTTTCTTTCTGCTCTTCAGACTAGATATTATTGTTTGTTGACATTTTTATCTGCCTGCTCACATTTACTACTAAGTCAGTCTAGCAAATTTTTCATTTATTATATTTTTCATATCCAGAATTTCTCTTTTGTTCTTTTAATAGTATCTATGTCTTTATTAGTATTCTGTTTGTAAAGTCATATATCCTCATACAATCTTTAGACATGGCTTAATTTACTTCTTTAAATTATTAAAAATATCTAGCTTAAAGTTTTTGTCTAGTAAGTCTGACAACTGAGCTAACTCGGGGCAGTTATTATTGATTTTTTTTTTTTTCCTCTGTGTGGGCCATACATTCTTGTTTCTTTGCTTGTCTCAAACATTTTTGTGTAAAACTGAACATTTTAAACAAAACGATATGGCAAAACTAGAAATCATATTCTCACCTCTTTCCAGGATTTGTTGTTTTTCCTTTTTGTTACTGTCATTTTGTTAGTGACTTTTCTGTAATAATTGTGTAAAGTCTGGTTCTATGTTTTATATGCTACTGAAGTCTTTGCATTGTTAGCTTAGTGGTCAGTTAACGATTAAAGACTGTCTGTAATGCTTAAAACCAACAATCCCCTAGCTTTGCCAAGGGTGTGTGTGTGTTAGGGCACATTTTAAATACTTAGCCAGGCAGCTGACAACTCTACCTGGACCTTCACTTCCTGTTTGAACAGAGCCTCAAAGTCAGCTTGAGATAAAAGCTTAGGGCCTTTTCAGGTCTTCCTGAGTATGAACACAAACCTTAGTATGCATATAGCCCTATCATACATGTGGCCTTCTAGATTCTTAGGAGTCTAATTAGGCTTTTCATAGTCCTTATGAATATCTCATTTCTCAGCTTTTTCTATGAAGCTTTTGGCTAGCTTATTGTTTGCCCCATTGTTATCCACCACCTCAAGCAGCCATAAAGTTAAGGAATTGCCATTAATTTTTCATCACAAATACGTCAAAAAAAATGCTTTCACACTGGGTGAAAACCTCATGAGGCCAAATAAAGAAAGCCTTGCAAGTAAGTTATGCAGGGAAGCACTGGACACTTCAAATAATTGAGGCTTTGAAGGAGCTCCAATTCCATTATTCATCCCCCATCTCCCCATCAGAGATTACCAAGTTACAAATTTACACTAAGAATTCAGTCTGTTAATTGGTAAAGCTACCAGGGACCTAGAAAGGGGAAGATGGAAATACAGTGAGTTAAAACACCACAAAGCTCTCTGTTCTCACCAAGATTCAGCTGGTTTGTTTTGAAACATGCTACCTGAGTTGTTGGAAGCCTTTGGTTATTTTCCAGAATTTCAAAAAATTTCATCCTGACACATTTTGCTTTTGTCATTGTTTTGTCACTGTTTTTATAGAGAACAGAATTTTTGAACATTTAGACAGACATTTTGCTGATGTCATTTGTGGTAAAATGGCTTTGAAATTCCACTTGGCATTACAAACTCAAGTTTATTGTGAGAGTAGCCTAGGAGCTGACTGTATTACTCTTTGTTACACTGTAGTGAAAGAGCAGCCATGTTCAAGGGTGTTCAGATAGCATTATTCAAAGGAGTAAAAACCTGGAAACAACTAATGGTGCAAATGGAACATTTTATAGCAATGAAAATGAATTAATCACAGATATATATACATACACACATACATAACATATATATACACACACGTATGTATGTTTGTATCTCCACATGTATAAATCCTCATAATACACTTTTTTAGGGGAAATGTGAAGTAGAAGACATTCAATAAGGTTCCACTTTTATAAAGTAGAAAACATGTTATAAACTACAACAAAAGGAAAAGAATTTTTTTTTTTTGAGATGGAGTCTTAATCTGTCACTCAGGCTGCAGTGTAGTGGCACGATCTGGGCTCACTGCAACTTCCACCTCTTGGGTTCAAGCAATTCTCACGTCTCAGCCTCTTGCGTAGCTGGGATTACGGGTGCCTGCTGCCACACCTGGCTAATTTTTTGTATTTTTAGTGGACACGAGGTTTTGCAATGTTGGCCAGGCTGGTCTTGAACTCCTTATCTCAAGTGATCCACCCGCCTCAGCCTCCAAAAGTGCTGGAATTACAGGCATCAGCCACTGCACTGGGCCATAATTTTTAAAAATATAATACCTTAATGGCTATATGGTTTAAAAATATAGAAATAAGTACTGAGAGAATTTTAATAGTGTGAGCAAAATTCAATTCTTAAATTGGATGAAGAGTTCATGGGTATTTTATTTGATTATGTTTTGTTAGGTAAGAATGTAACTTCTTGTCTTTTTGTAGGTCTCACATGTTTTATAATAATAAAAAACATAAAAGTTTGCTCACTTAAAAGAGATAGTTTTAACCCCTTTTTAAAATGTATATTTGTGCTATCTGTAAAAGAATATCCTTGGCTAGGCATGGTGGCTCACACCCGTAATCCCAGCACTTTGGGAGGTCGAGGTGGGTGGATGATGAGGTCAGGAGTTTGAGCCCTGCCTGACCAACATGGTAAAACCCCATTTCTACTAAAAACACAAAAATTGGTCAGACATGGTGGTACACACCTGTAATCTCAGCTACTCAGGAGGTTGAGGCAGCAGAATTGCTTGAACCCAGGAGGTGGAAGTTGCAGTGAGCCAAGATCATGCCACTGCACTCCAGCCGGGGCGACAGAGCGAGACTCTGTCTCAAAAACAAAAAAAAAGTCCTGATAGAGTGGTTGAAAGAAAGCAGCAGAGGCTTATCAGATTTACATATTTTCTTATTTATTAACCTATCTATAGGATCTTAAAAGGTTACTTAATGTCTTTGAGCCAGTAACCTGTACTTACTTCAAGGGTACATTATGAGAATAATAATAAATTACATATAAACTGTCCGCCTATAGAAGGTACTCAATGAGTAGCAGTTATTATTAGCAACATGAAGTCACAACACACTCTCAAACTCATATTCACTCAGTATGCACTCAAATTTATCCATCACTCAGATAACCAGGTGTTCGGGATTTTTTTGTTTTTGTTTGTTTTGATAAATATTTCCAGACAGTTAAAGCAATTTTGACTATTTTATGAAGACATGGTAGCATTGCCCAAAGAACATCAAAGTGAATCTTTATATTAATTTTAGTATCAATCCTTTATTTATAATTGAAAAAAGTTCACCTTTTAGAGTTATTTCTATGTCTTTGACATACTTTCAAAATGTCTGATAAAATAATAAAACCATTTTGAGATAATTATTCTTCCAATTTTGATTTTCAATATACCAAACATTCCAACAATTTCAGAATATTTTTGTTCCTTTTTAACAGAATCTGAGAAATAGTCAATTTGAGCATCTGTAAATTTGAGGAATTTCTATGTATTTTAAAAAATACATTGTTAAAAAACTTGGAAAGGCTGAAAGTCCCTATGATTTTCACTGAATTCCACTGAGCATAACTAGGCTGTGCCAAAAAATATACCAATTTGCTGATATAGTTTGCTGCACATGGTCTATTTAAGCATTAACTTGAAATCCACCCCCTGTGCCTGATTCATTCTTCTAATTCCTTCAGTTCATCAGTAACCCCAGCGGTAGAAAGGAAAGGACCTATTAAAAGTTAGGAGGTTAGCCATGGTCAAGTTCTACATCAAACAACATTTCCAAGTCATAAAATTTTGTCTTTGGTATTTTCTTTTTTTGTGCACATTTCTTATCGTTAGGTCCTTATCCTCTATGAACTAAGAGACCTCCTCTAGCTAGCTTTCATCTCTCATTTCCACACTATATCCAGGCCCCGTAATATTTGAAATAAAGCTCTTAATCTTTTTCTTTCTTCCAAGTAAAATTAGTGTAATTTCATACAATGTGGTATTGTAACATTACAATGTTATTTAATTAAATGTTGATTTACTGGGAGAATGGGATAGTATATAAGAGCTGAATGCAGATGCAAAAAATAAATATCAAAACGCTCAATTTTTTTCGCTTAACATTTGTTATTACTTACCAGTGTCCTTGAATAAGTTTCCCTATTTTCTTCAAAGTTTTGAATGAATTGAATCCATAAGTAATAAGTAATAATGCTCCTGGCCTCTAGGTGTATCAGCCCTGTTATCTTGGAGTCTGGGACAAGCAGGCACTGGGTAGTTTTTTACGGTTGTTGAATAGGGGTCCCTAAACATGCCTCTCTACCTCAGTTATGCATGTTATTTACTATGGCTCCAAATCATTTGTGCATTCTACTTTTCCCCCATGGCAACTCTGTAGGCCTACCCCAATTTTTTTCTTTTCTTTTCTTTTCTTTTTTTTTTTTTTTTTTTCTGAGACAGTCTTGCTCAGTTGCCCAGGCTGCAGTGCAGTGGCATGATCTTGGCTCACTGCAACCTCAACTTCCTGGGTTCAAGCAATTCTCTGCCTCAGGCTCTGAGTAGCTGGGATTATAGGTACCTGCCACCATGCCTGGCTAATTTTTGTATTTTCAGTAGAAATGGGGTTTCACCATGTTGGCCAGGCTGGTCTTGAACTCCTGATCTCGTGATCCACCCGCCTCAGCCTCCAAAGTGCTGGGATTACAGGCATGAGGCACTGTGCCTGGCCAGCCTACCCAAACTATTAGCAACCCATGGCTTCAGTCTCTTGACCTGTCAGCATAGCACCAGTGCCTCTGTTATGATTCTACCTGTCTTGGACTTTTACTTTGGACTTGGCAATCGGAAAGATAACCCAGCTGCACAATCTGGAATGTTCATTAAAGCAAGTTGAAATTTCAGAATATCTACTGTTTGGTATGCCATAGTGTGTATAATTGAGAATCATATCCACTGCCATTTGCAAATAGCTCAAAATGCCAGTGCCATGGATGACCTTCAATATTATCAATTCCACCTAGATGATTATGCAGAACAAGAAACTAAGCCGCAGAAAAGTTACAGATTTGCCACAAATTACACACTATTTAAGTGGAGGAACCTGGACTAAGGTTTCTTGATTCTTAGGCAGGCTTTATTTTAAATTTTTTGATTGTTTTCTTTTATTTTTTAAACCATGCCTGCTGATTCCTTAACCAGAGGGAGAGACAAATTTGTACAAATTCTTGTTCTTAACATAAATACCTAATGTTACTACAGCTGGTGGTCAGCATGTCCATACTATGTGTTGATGACACATTGTTTGTAACTGGCTATTTTAAATGGATAACTTCTAAACACGGAATTATGTTTTTATTCAACTGTCTTCATGCATATATTTGGTAATTCTGCACACAGTGAAGCTGATAATGATGCTTCTGATGACTGAAACATATGGGCATTCTACTTGAGAAGGCTTCTGAATTATTGCTTAAACTTAAACTTAAAACAATTAGAAATTGTAAATGCTAACATAATAATTCTCTTTGTTATCAAGGAGCTGTGCCAGCATAATCTTTAAAATTATAATATTGTGGTCTGGCTGATTTCTGCTATTTGGATTCTTTTTAAAATAAAATGTTCAAATTTTCTTTTAAAGTGTCAATTTATTGCAGTACTACAAGTGACAGCACTCAAACATGAAGAATTTTTCCTCGAGTTCTAATGGGAGACAGCCAAAACCTCTCAACAGGGTGATTCCTTTCCACTTTTTATTTGCTCATTTTCAAAGGTAAAGACTGAATAGTAAGCACCACATTAACAACACCATATATCCCCTGAGATGAGCAATGTCCTCATACTACTTATGTTAAATATATACAGGCACACCTACTTTTCAAATAGAGCTCACCCTATCAAAATTATATTTCCATAGGCTCTGATTCTTTAAAGAGTTAGAGCAAAGACTTCTTGGACAAATGCTGCATTGTGAAGTGCACATTCCTACTCTACAGTTTTAATCACTACTGGAAGAGTCCCATGTAACTGAATAAAAATTCATTAGACATAAAGAAAAGTAATCCTAATTAGATTTTATCTTGGATGAACAAAACTCACAGTGCATATGTTGTTGGTCATAATAAATTTCCCTAAGCCCCACAATTGCTAAAAATACCGAATCAATCACCACCTAGATTGCATCATGAAGTGTGTGAACTAGTGCATTAAAAGGCTGTGTTAGCACCAACAAAGTTTATTGGGGTAACTGCATTCAAGACGCACATGGCATACCTTTAAATAGCACTGTTAAAATACCAAATAAAATGTCAACGTCTGTCAGATCTCTGGCTTTTATAAATTGTTTAGACTGGGAAATTCTGGGCTTTAGACATTGTTCTTTTCACATGATGTAGAAAAGAAGAGACCATAAAAAGAAAAGAACAATAAAGCATAGCTCATTTTTTAAGTTCTTTCATGGAAAAACACACTCTGGATCATTACCCTCCTAATCAACAATTTCCTTCTTCCTCCCAATCCTTCCCGTCTGGTATTTACCTTTCTCTGGCTCCCTCTCTCTGGGTGGTATTCTGAGCTTATACACACTACTCAGTAATCATATTTTTAAAATCACTTCAAAAGAGAATCCCAGGATGGCAAGACAGATATGTATATGCTATGGGTATTTTTAACCTGATCCATAGCTTTACTTCTGATCTCTATGCTCTTAAATGCACACCAGCGGCTCCTGACAGCAGGGTATCCTCAGGGAGAAGGCCCTGAGAGCAGACTGAGCTACTCCCTACCTACAGACGAGTTATTATCACACCTTAGTGGCCATCTCTGCCCTTTTCCTTCTGCCTGCTTCCTTTTATTATCACACCACATTCCCCACAATCCCCATATAACAACATATCTGTTTCAGCTTCTCCTCTGGATTTCCCACACTTACTGCAACCCAGACCTCACCTTCAGCTCTCCTGAGGCCACTTTGGAAGCCAGCTCGATGACACAGCCAACAGCCATGCGTGCAGCACCGGACGAGTGCAGTTCATTCCAAATGGTGTCACTGTCCACCTGAGCAAACAGTCAGCAGAGTCCGAAGACAGAAGAAGAAAGCAAAAGAGAAAGAAGAGATGAAAGCGGGGAAGAGGGGAAGAGGTCGCAGGGGAAGAGGGACAGAGAGAGAAAGCAAATCTGTGAACAAGGGCTGGCAGGGTAACAGCCTATGTACAATAACATTAGTCTTCTGTCTTGGCCAGCTGAAAAGGCCTTCTGGACATGGCTTTGCTTATACTTTTTCTCTACACTGACTTCTCCAATGGAAACACATTCCTGCCATGCCTCACTGCCATTCTCTGTTTAGATTTCTCATTACAAACAGCATTACATAGGCAGGATCTGGCTTAGTTACAGGCCTGCTAGAAACCAGGCCCCAGTAGTAGACAGAGTAAAAACTAAGAGCACTTAGTTATACATAAAAATCGGATTTGCAAGTGCTAGAGGGGGAAAATTCAAATACCTTTCTGACTGCAGGTTTACAGGGAGCCAAAGGCAATTATTAGGCAGGTAGCAGTAGCAGTGAGAGAGTAGAAAGTAGCAACCGCAAGTCAGGTCCTCCGACTAAATAGGAGTATGTGGTCCTCACATTTAAATGATTAACAACAGCAAATTGCAAGAAGAAATTTGATTTTCAAAGAATCAGCTTAAGATTTCTGACTTTCAGTACAATTTGTCAGCTTGTTTAAGTTCAAAATGGTATTGGTAAAAATGGATAGTCTAGCAAAATACATGGTTGCTTCTCTACTAGAGAACATTATTATCAAAACAAAACAAGTACCAATATTCTGGATTTCTCTTTATAAAATGCTGTTTACTCTTTTCCATGCATGCAATGAAAACACATAACAATGCATACATGAAAAGAGCAACAACAGTGGCTTATAATTATCATATGTTTTATTTTTAATGTATAAAATACTTCATAACATTAAAAAAACAGCATCAGATGGTAGATGTCTCTAATTTTGGGACACATAAATTACTTAAAGCACCAGGAAACAGAATAAAAAGTTTGTGACTAAATATCAAGACTTCCCATATGGATCAAAGGGGAGAAATTCTGCATAAAACTTTGATTTTTTTAAAGAAAATTAAATTCAAAAGGCCTAATTACATGGAACAAATACAGTAAATAACAACACACATTCACAGTATACTAAGCAGTTTTCTAAGAATTTTCACATGCCTTTTTCTCACGAGGTTTTTACAGACTTAAATACTATCAAGAACAATGAATACATAAATAATAAATGAGAACAGTAAATAAATGCATATTTAAAAAAAGAAAATTAAGATCCTATAAACAGCAGTATAGTAGTGAAGTTTCTGAAATTAAACTAGTGGGGTGAAGTCACAGCTTCATCATTAAAACCTGAGTGACATTGGGGAATTAATGGCTCTGTTCCTTGGCTCCTTTATATTTGAAAATACCAACTTTTTAAAGAACCATCTGCATACAATTTTAGTGAGGATTAAATGAGTAAACGGTAAGCAAAAGCTAGCTACTACCATTTCAGTTACTGTTATACCTGTTTTGTAAAGCCTGGCACATAGCAAAGGCCTACATGTTCACTGAATGACTAAACTGTGCCTTAGAGAGTCTACTCTGAAGATCACAGGACCCTCACACAGAACTCTGACCCTGTCAGCACATGCCTTTCCACCACCCTCCTGAAGAAACCCATGCTTTCTAGGAGCCAGCATCCCTGTCATAGTGAGTATCATTATGGTCTACACTACCAGCTAAAGAGTGAAGGAATCTTTCAAAAGGACACTGAGACCTAATCATTTACCCTCTAAATTGAAAGTTTTATTATTTTACTGAACCAATATAAATATGTAGTTGTTTAAGCTTCATGTAGATATATTCTTAAAAAAGATGACTGCATAAATTGAAAAATAAAAGCCATTATTTACCATGTGTTGTATAGGTTTTAGTCAGTTTTCCCATCATTACAGAGCTAATAGTATCAAAGAAAAGCCTGCATTAATCAGAATTTAAATTACTGGGAAAGAAAGCAAAAAAAAAAAATTAAACAAATAAATAAATCCCAAAAGACTTATTCAGTGACTCAAGAACCATGTAAACTTCGGAGTACATCATAAGTTTTGTTTCTTTATTTCTTAAAGCAGTAGCAAATTTCTTTCCAAAAAATTATAAATACTGAACTTGATTAGAAAAACATTCCAGCAGCAGAGAATACTGTCTCTTTAACCATAATACTAAAGGGCATTAGGTAGCCACAAATACCTTTGTGTGATATCCATATGCCTGTCCATATCTTTTTATCTGCCTATGAGTACACCCTTATAGAGGTAATACTCCATGTTTGTGACATTAATTTTGGCATCTAAACTTCTATTAATAATGATAGTTCTATTTTAATTAACATTTCACTGATTACCTACTATAAGTTGCAGTGTGAGGGTTACTTTATAACAAAGCTATGTTTATTGATTACTTAGTGGATGATTGATATTTTGACTCATAACCAATGTTTAGGCATATCCCTAAAGAAGTTCTCTGTAGGAATCTATGGGATTTACCATCCATTAATTTACTCATATTTAAACATAAACAATATTTATCTCAATACCACCTCAAATTATCTTTTACATACACTTAGTTTACAACTAAATGGTAATAATGGTCAAGTTTTGTGGATGTAATTTGTTCATAAATGGGTAATTGTACTTAATTCTGAATTTACAAACAGGTGTCAATTCAGGCTGCCATAACAAAATACCACGGGCTGGGTAGCATAAACAAAAGGAATTTTATTTCTCACAATTCTGGAGGCTTTGAAGTTCAAGATCAAAGTGCCAACACATTTGGTGACTGGTGAGGACTTTCTTCTTGGCTTGTAGATGGCCATCTTTCTGCTACCTCTTCATATGGCCTTTCCTTGCACTTAAGTTTCTCTTCATGTAAGGATATCAACCCTACTGGATTAGCACACCACCCTTATGACCTAATTTAATCTTAATTACTTTCTAAAGATCTAGTCAAATATAATCAGATTAGCGATTTGAGCTTCAATACACGAATTTTGAGGGCACACTATTCAGTTCATAGTAAGATTAAATCCCAAAAGCTTGTTCATAAGTCAAATTACAAGCAAACTTTCTTAAGGCATGATGTTCCAAATGGGGTTCAGGGCTAAATTAGCTATCAAAAGCTCCCCACATCTATTTTCCATGTTACAGTTTCATAAGAACTTCAGTAATAAAACAGTATGCATGGCTCATGAATTCTGCTCTAATCTGTGTCATTAGAAGAACGCCCGTATCTACTGTCCACCATTCTCCCTGGTAAAAAGTATTCTTCCTCTCTCTATGTCCCTCTTATTGGTTGGCAATCTCTCCATCCAATTTACCTATATTAGTGATAGCATCAAGATGGCCACTTACTTAAGAGAGCTCTGATTTCAACTGCTGCAGAACATCTTGACAGTAGGAAAAAACTCTGGGTGAGGGAAAATAGTTGAGTTCATCAACTGATAGTGGTTATTTGCATAGAATAAGATATTTTGGAGCTAGAGGGGAAGAAAAAAGAGAAAGAAGGATTTGCTTGGAATGGATGCAGAGATGCAGGATTAAGGGGCTGAAATGGCAATACAATGATGATGAAAGTAGACACGAGAAGGGCTTGGAACTACAAGAAGACAGGTACTCTAACATTTGGAAGTGGAAGGACAGTGGCATAGAGTTGGCTCTGGATATGGAAAAATAATGCAAGACATAATAGATGAGGCTAGAAAACAAAGAAAGGACAGTGGAGCGGACAGCCACCTTGAGCACAGTTGCATACTACTAAAGTCAAGCTAAAGTTGACAAGACATTCAAGGCAAATTCTTAAAAACAGAACTACTATATTCTGAAAAAATATACTTTATCATTCTTCTTTCCATGCACATAAATTCTCCTTTGTCTTTCAAATAATTTATTCCTTTTCCTAGTGAGAGAAAGACTGTGTGTGTGTGTGCACGCACGCTCGTGTGCATGCACACACACACGCATTAAGGGGCAATATTACATGAACTGAAAGGCAGATTAGAATGGATATAGAAGAAATATATATAAAATGATGTTCAGAATAGGATTTTGCTTCAATATACATAAAAGTACAGATTTTGTGGTGAAAGATGATATTTTCCCAAATTTCTTTACATATCAAGAACTAAATCTGGTTGTCTCAGATCATAGTTCTGTGTGAGTGACACATCAAGAGAATATGATTATTTCTTCTCTGAATGATTCAGAGTAGAAACCTCTTCTACCTGTGACAACCAGGTATGCTTGATTAGGTACATATAGACTACATTGAGCAGAAGGAAAAGCTAAAAACCATCTCTTCTGGTCCTGAGAGACTGGAGAAAGCTGGACTCAAGAGGTGCAGCAGAAACAAGGAACATAGAAAGCAACATGTGAGCAAATGAGAGAGAAAAATGTTTCCGGGAAGTTGACAAAATGGTAGGTGAGTCATCACTTTGGTTGATATTTGGTCTTTTTTTCACACAGAGTCTCACTCTGTCATTCAGGCTGGAGTGCAGTGGCATGATCTTGGCTCACTGTAACCTCTGCTTCTCAGGTTCAAGCCGTTCTCCCACTTCAGCCTCCCAAGTATCTGGGATTGTAGGTACCCACCACCACACCTAGCTAATTTTTGTATTTTTAGTAGAGATAAGGTTTCACCATGTTGGCCAGGCTAGTCTTAAACTCCTGATTTCAGGTGATCTATCTGCCTCAGCCTCCCAAAAGTGCTGGGATTAGAGGTGTGAACCACCATGACTGGCCAATATTTGGGACTTTTTGAAATCATGTCTACACTAAACTGTGGAGACCACATAATAAAGTCTGCAGAGTGGTGTGAAAAACTAATGGAAGATTAGACTACAGCATTCCTGAGATGCTCTTGGTTCCCTTGTAGTGCAACTGAAAGCCTCAAGTTCTCACCATCCTCCAAGGCATATGATATGGGAGAGCCTGTGAAATGGTTTAACTACGGGGGAATCCCAGGACCTATGCGATCCAAAGTGAGTCTGCTGGAGCCCCAGAGCCCTGCCAAGCACCAGCTGGCAGAAAAATCAGTAATCAGGAGTTAATCTGCTGCTGACCTCAGTTTCTAATTCTAGGAGATGAGGAACAATCAGGTGGTGCAGAGAGGTTGCCATGAAACTCTGAGTGTTCAGAGGACAGCATTAGGATCCAGCTACCCCTTCAGGTCCCCATCCCTTCCGCAGGTGTCCAAATGCCATCTTCAAAGAGGAATATGAGAGGCTAAGCAATTACCTAAAGACATTAAGTCCAATAATAAGGTGATCTTGAACAGAATATTTCTAATATTTCTAAACGGAAAGGCAGTTGTTCAAACTAGAAGAGATTGATATATTATTCATCGTGGACAGGACCACTGTAACTGGGAGAAAAAAAAATAACATATTCATCACGCGTCTGAGTGAGCTTGGGAACTACTGTGTTCCATTTATTTCCAAGGTCAGGAACTTATTCTGCTGAACGGCAGGGGTAAAATCTAGTCAGGATTCTGGGCAGAAGTCTCTAAGGATATGTTGTACATAGTTTAATTGTATTTTACAATATGGCAATACTGAAATTACTTCCCTAACTTCAAATTCCTCTGGAATCTTTACCAAGCCTTGGTTTATGTTCCATTCCAAAAAAACAGTATGCTTTTAACTTTCAAATGCTTCTAATGATGTAACTAATGTACAAAGCATGAAGGCAGCTTTAGTAGTCTGCTGAGAAATAGGTCCACAGAGGCCTTGTTTTATTGCCAGAATTAAAATCTATCAGTCTTGAAACAGGTGTCCCAAAGTTCAATTCATTTTATAAATATGTAGGAGGATCTGGACCTAACATACATCCAAAACTGGGTTTGAGACGTCTAAGTGGCTATTCCACAAAAAGTCTTTCTGTGTGAGGAAACAAACACAGTTGGTCAGATCAGGTAGAACCCTGCTTTAGGGTGAGAGTCACAGGGAGCTTAGCCCACAAGATTTAGTCATCAGAGGAGGAGCCCAATCTGAAGTAGGACAGAGTCTCTCACTGAGATCCTCTCCCAACCTACACTCCCAGAATCATGTCTATTTAACAGCGTAGAAAGGGGCTGAGAGACACAGATGATTTTAAGTAACTAAATTAGGCAAAACATTTTAAATCCTCTAAAAACATGAGAATTAAATGGAACACTTTGGTATCAATTTGAAAAATTATGACCTTAAAAGAGGGAGGGAGGCACATTTTCCCTTTCTCTATAAACCTCAGATAATCCCAAGCAATGGTAATGTGAAGACCTCAGAATATCAGTAACATGCATCAGCAGGGAACACTAGAACTCACTGGTAACAAAGAGGGAAGGGAGGGGAGGGGAGGGGAAGGGAAGGGAGGGGAGGGGAAGGGAAGGGAAGGGAAGGTAGGGGACGGGAAGGGAAG
>CAUYLG010013644.1:0-43267 GCA_963573385.1 Cacajao melanocephalus
AAAACCCATCGGTGTGCTGTATCCAGGAAACCCATCTCACATGCAAGGATACACATAGGCTCAAAATAAAGGGATGGAGGAAGATTTACCAAGCAAATGGAGAGCAAAAAAAAAAAAAAAAAAAAAAAAAGACTGCAATTTTCGTATCTGATAAAACAGAATTTAAAGCAAAAAAGACCAAAAGAAACAAAGAGGGACATTACATGGTGGTGAAAGGATCAATGCAACAAGAAGAGCTAACGATCCTAAATATATACGCACCCAATACAGGAACACCCAGATACATAAGGCAGATTCTTAATGACTTACAAAGAGACTTAGACTCTCAGACAATAATGGTGGGAGACTTTAACATTATACTGTCAATATTAAACAGATCAACGAGATAGAAAATTAACAAGATATCCAGGACTTGAACTCAGACCTGGAACAAGTAAACTTAACAAATATTTACAGAACTCTCCACCCCAAATCCACAAAACATACATTTTTCGCAGTGCCACATTACACCTATTTTAAAAGTGACCACATAATTGGAAGTAAATCACTCCTCAGCAATTGCATAGCATTTCTCAGGTTAAAATAAAATATTGGTTGGCTGCTTTTCTGTTATTTTCATCCCTTATTCCTTCCTGTCTTCAGTGTTAAGCACAATTATTGGCATAGAAGAGGTTTTTAATACCCATTTTTAGACTGCATTCTAGCCTGGGCAATAGTATAAGAATCTCGTTCTCTCTCCCTCTTTCTCTTCCTCTTTCTTTCTCTCTTACATTCTTTTTTTCACTCTTTTTCTCTTTCTTTCAAAAAAAAAAAAAAAGAAGCATAAATGTTCACTGGTTTTTCTACCATTACCAGATTGTTAATTGTTTAATTTGTCTCTGTCACTCACATCTATGATAAAATAGTTGTTTTCACACTGTATTCCTTAGCTTTTAACTTCCCTAAGATCCTATTATATTTAAGATATTTTAAAATATAAAATCTCATAAGTAGAGAAGTGACTAAGGTCTTGTAGACCGTAAGGATTGCATACTCTCCTCAAGCTCAGGGTTAAGTGCTAACACTGCTCTGAACTATTCAACTGTGTTGTTCTCTATGGCCCTACCATCCACTGAGGTAGACAGGAGTGTATCTGCCAATCAGTGTGCAATACTTGACAGGGGAAAGATAGTTCTGTGTGTAGGAGACATGGCGTGCAAGTTACTTCACTTCTGTTAGTGGCCATGTCTCCACCTATAAAACTCAGAGGATAATTCCCCTTATGCCTTTCTTCTAAAGGCATTGTGAGCATCACAGGCCTATGCTTTCTAAACATTACAAACTACTTAAAACATTCTTGACTCTATTGCTTATTAAATAAGATTGATTTTTCATTTCTGTAGACTCTATGGCTTTGGCCAAGTCAACCAGTATTTCTTGGCATTACTTTTGTCAAAGCACCTGAGTGATCATCACAGTTATTTATTAGGGTTGAGCATATGCCCATGATTGGGACAATAAGGTTTAGTTAACTGTATTTATTCCTCATGAATTATTTTTATTGTCTTCATTTGACGGCTCAGGAAACTGAGCAGAGAGAGTTCAATAATTTTCCTAGGCTCACATAACTAGCTAGTAGCAAAGGTGGAGGTAGATGCTTTAAGTCATTAAATAGGGAGAGATTAAAATAATTCAAGAAGTTGTCCTAGGTATCATCTAGGTTCAAATAAAGTAAAATATAGAGAATAAAATATCTGGCTTTTTTTCTTTTCATTTTGGCCAACTTTTTCCAGGTGTATTTCCTCTCCTTTCCATCTTAACTGTTTTGAAATTTTAATCACTGCCATCACTTTGGTGAGGTGGGAGGGGGGATGGAGGGATGGTGGGGATGATTAGAATTGCCTTCCCTACTATGCTTCTTAAGTTCTTATTGTGTAAAGATCCTGTGACTCACTAAATGAGGTTAAAAAGCTCTGGTTTTGTTTTTGTGCCAGCATATTATCTCACCACACTATCACTTTTTACTCTACAAGACTTGCCATACCAAGTGGTGATGCCCAAATCACATAAAGAGAAGCCATTGTTGCTTGTTCCCTAGTACATGGGTTTGCATCCCCAAACCATGTCTTTTTAGATGATGCTAATTTTGCCTGCAATGTTCTTGTTTTTCCATACAAAAAGCAAATTCCAGCTTTTCCTTGCAAAACATCAGTCAGTTCTTCTGTATAGCCAACCATGACTTTCCCAGACATCTTTTTTTTTTTAAAGTTCCCAGTATGACTTTTATGCTCAGCAATGTTTGGACTCCATGCTCCTAAGCTAGATTTTCTCAGAACAGGAATGCTGGTTTTTGCTTTCTGCATTTTCAGCATCAAACACAGTATCTAGCATGTAGTTATGTTGTTATTTCAGCAAATAAATCAGTAGTTTGGTACAACAGACCCTAATTTTAATTTGAAGATTGACATCATTGTGAAAGTAAACTGAAAAGTTTTCTTAAAATTTTAGATGGAATATAAGTAGTAGAGGATATTATTTCTTCTTCCAAAAATTAAAAAGAAGAAAATCATTCAGTTTCATTTTCTTTTAACAAAAAAGAGCCAAAGTGTTATGATTAATAGTATCACAGAGTATGGTGTGATTACTGATGATCAAACTTCTGTAGCAAGTTATGTGTATATGTAAAGGCTAACATTGTTCTTCCACAATTACTGAGGCACATTCTTAGAAGTAAAAATATTTATGTTTAGATTCCTGAAATAGTCACTAATCATGAAACTGTATTCAAACAAACCAAATTCCTGGAACTAGACAGACTGTGATAGAATCCAGTAGGTTGTTGGAGGTCCCCTGCCTGCCAGCAGGGCAGATGGATTTGCTGAAGTCCACCATTGTCCAACTACAAATCTGCCATAAAAGAAAAATGCAAACATAGAGACTTTACAAATAGGAATAATTTGGACTCTCACAGAGGATCATTTTCAAGTTATGGGTATAGGTGGCCCTTCTTAGAGCCATCCTGGATTCCAAGAACTAAAAGTAACTGCAGATATCAAGCCAAGATGGTCCAAGTTGTCAGGCAGAAAATACATGAATTACTTAAACCATGCCATCTTTTTATATGCACTCTTAGAATTTCCATGTTTAAAAATTTATTTTTTTTCAACATTATTTTTCTAAGATTAAGATTCTTTATATGAAAGCATTTTTTTTTTCTCCTTGGTTTTTTAAATGTCTCAATACAATGGTAATTAATTCTAGAAAGGGTTTTAGAGGGTTTAATTTTTCTGTAGAGCCTACAATGCCCAACACAGTGCTTAAAACCTTTTAATGTTCAATTAATTTTATTTGTGCTATATTGGAGTAATAACTACTACTCACCATTATCCACAATCATTATTTCAAACCTGTTTGGAAATTAAAATAAGTGAATCCTAAGAATACTATGGTTTGTCTCAGGGTCAAAAAAGCTGAGATGGAGCTAGATTTAACATCAACAGATTGATTCTTATATTTGTTATTAATGAGTATTAATATATATGACTGAACTTCCTGACCTTCTGTAATAAAACTTTCTGATTATAGATTTTATTATGCTAAAAGATATGCAATTTTAAAGAAAAAGGACACCATCACTGGTTGGCAGTCAGAGCCAGGGATTTTGTTAAGAGGTGATACTGAAATATCATTGAAATAATATAATAATGTAGTATTAAAATAATATGTTTTTCTGTTTTCTTCCCAAAAGATATCTATAATGCTTAGGATGACTCTCTACTCTCAGCCTTTTATATCTAGCACCTCATTCTTTAATAATTTCATCTTTCAGTATTCTATACATTCTGACAGCATGCCAAATTTACCTTATATTACTTATATCATTTTCTTGTGTATAGGATCATTTCTACTCATTAATACCACCACTGCTGCGATTAAAATTTTTATTCTTTGAATATCTCAATTATATTCCTTCTTCTTCACTTCATTATATAGCCTTTTCATCCTGGTTTATTTCTTAAGAGTTTTATGCATTGCTTATATACAATGTACACTGCTAGGTATGTCTTTTAGTAAACTGATTTTTAAACTGTTTTAATTGTTTTAGAAAAATATCTAGTCTTCCACATGTAGATCAATATCAGTTGGTTGAGTTGTCTACTGAGTCCTCAGGGTGATGTTGTATTTGTCTTCATAATCATTGATTGATTTGTTCCTGTTTGTCTTTGAAGGAAGGTCTGTCTATCTAGACTCAGTATTTATTCCTCTTGACTTTACTGGGTCTTCCAAAGTCCACAGATCCACAGCAGGTGGCGTTGCTTAGCTCCCAACTCACTTCTCAGTGTCTAGTCAGATTCCAACTGGTGCATTCCTGTAATAGTGCATTCCTGTCTTTCCTGGAATATCACTGCATTTCTTACCCCATCAGCACTGAAAACAGACAGTCCACATGAAAAATTACATTACACCCCAAACAGTACTTTTTAGGAAGATCAGTGTTACTCATGCCCAAGACAAAATGCTTTAGTTATAGGGACTGTATTTCCCACAGTATGTGTACTCTATCATTATCTTCTTAACCCATGCTGTATACTAAGATATCTTCTTCAATTTGACATCTCTAATAGATATTGTGAGAGTGACACTATAGGGATGAGAGATTTGGAAAATAAAGGTCACGTACTTTAAGTAGTACCTAAGCAGCAGATAGATTGTCCCTAACTATCTGGTGAATCCAACCATTTGAATTTTAGATGTAATGGACAGTCAGACAATAGTATTATGGCATAGAGTTTTTTTTTTATTTTGATTATATTTGTTGTGTGTGTGTGTGTGTGTGTGTGTATGTTGTTTTTAAACTACTTTTTGGCAACATAGCCTGGTGATCAAAATATTGTGATTTTTAATTTAATTCTAGAAAAAAATGTGGGTCACGGAAGTTCTTCCCAATGACTTAGAGGTTGACAGTTTTAGTTTTCAGTGTAGTATGATATCTACTATATGCAAATATATTTGTCTTTATTAGTAATCTAATAGAAGTCTGGGACAGCATGTGACAAATATAGCTAACCAGGCACAAATTTAATATTAACTATCATATAACTTTTTATTATTTTAAGTTTTAAAGTCAAATTTTTTCTACTTTCCACTTTTCAAAATTTTTCAAATTATTAAAATATGTCATAATTTTTTAAAATCCTAGGATTAATAAATCACTGAAACTTTAATGTGATGGAATATCAAAGCAGTCTTTTGCTTCAGAAAATGATTATAATTATTAATTAATAACAAGCACTGATACAACTTTGTACATCTTTTTGTTATGTATATGATTGATATTTATTTATTTGAGGTTAAGGTAAAATTAAAATTATATACTACATATAATAAAACTAGTTTTAGTATTTATGCAAAAAGAAGTTGATATTTGATAGAGATGCAAATAAAAAAATTACTCATTATTCTAGGTTTTAGATTTGATTCTAAAGATTTCTGATTGAAGATATTTTAGGAATTAAAGAAACGTTGTCCTAGTTCTGCCTTCCTCTTTTATGTGTTGGAAAGTTACTTAATCTAAGGGATATTAGGTACTTAAAAGTCATCAGTGAGTTCAGCACACCTTTATTTTAGCCTTTTCTGTAAATTAAGGTCTGTGACCATAATTGAAGGTTTACCTGAACTCCTTACAATATTAGTTTTCTATTTCTTCTTGTCCTGAGTTTGCACTAACAAAATCATACAGAAGAAGAAGAGGAGGAAGGCAAAAGTTATGACAGAGGGAGACATACAGGATAGCTTGTCTGAATAAAGCCTAAGCCTGGAGACAGGAGGCCTGAACTATGCCATATTTCTCTCCTTTCTTTCTGGTAGTGCCTGGGGCCATTGTGAAATCTCCAGGGAGTACAGGAGCACAGGATAGAAACCATGACATGGGAAGTAATTGTGAGATTAAAAGATATAATATGTGTGAACCAGTAATATGCAAATTTTACAAATATAAGATTCAGTATTATTTTACTTTCTAACAATTTAATGTATTTTAAAGTAGTCATCTTTTCCCAATGTATTACTCATTCTACATAATTGAAGCACCATATCACATCACACTTATCCTTAATTGTCTTCAGATTTGCAGTATTTAAACTAAATCACTAATTCAAATGGAAAAATCTGAAGAAATATTAGTTTATAGAAATGCAGTTATTACTAGATTAAAGTGTGGCAATTCCAGCCTTTCTCATGATCAAGTGAATATATGGTGTAATACATTTTCACCAAAGAGCTGCATATTATTATGCGTTTTTAAAAGTGTGTGATGGTTGACTCCTTTTTTAATTTGGAAGTAATTCTCAAATCGTTTCTTTAAATAAAATTTGACATCATCATGGAAAATTATGTGATATTAAGAAACTGCCCTTCTGTGGTAATATTACTGTATGGTAAGTTTATATCTCACTATTTCTATGATTGCTGTCTGTGATTTTATTTCTTTGCCCAAGAAAAGTGGCCATTTTTACTAACAATATTAGTTATTTTAAGTAAATGATAGATTCTGCATATATTAACAGAGTTGTTTGAGTTTCAGCTTTCATTGAAATGATTTCCTGAGAATTGATTGCATGCCTGATGGTAATCTTTTCTACAATAGCTGAAAATTCACATTTCAATATATCTAACAGCAAGTGATCAGCACAGCTACCTAGACAGTGTGATTCATCTATAGCATGTTAGACTGAAAGGATAAGCAAATAAATCAATAGCACACAATGGTGATAAGGAAATGTTCTCAAAAGTAGACGAAAAAGCAAGATTATTTCGTAAACAAGTCTGCACATTCACAACAAAGTAGAAAGTAGAAATTTGGATTTTTATAATAAAAAAGCATCTGCTTCATGTATAATCAATAGTTTTTCTATGAGTCTGTTTTCTATTAGTCTGTAAAAACTTTTACACACATAATTGCCTTATTTTTGCTTTGTAGTTTTGATTACTTAAATACAAATTTATTAAATGCCTGTCTTGTGTCTCACCTATATTTGGTGTTAGAAATAGTAAGATGAATAAGGGATGATAACTGAATTTAAGGGTGAAATAAAGCTGTGGGCAAATATTTCCAGTAAAATGTTTGTGTGTTATGTAATACTGGGAATCTGTTTAAGACAAAAAGTATAACAGTGAAAAGATGGACTTTCTGTGGTGAAGCCTTTACAAAGGAAGTAGGGTGTCCAAGAATAAATAGAAATTGTGAAATGACAAAGGATGGGCCAGAGAGCATTCCAGATTGAAGCAACAATAGCGTCTTTGTAGTATAGATGTGGCCTGAGTGCTTTCCACTCAGTGTTTGAGAAATGTGTTTCTCTCTTCTATGATTCCATTTATTGACTGATTATTCTGCCCAAGCCAAAAAATATGTATAACTTCTGTTTATGTTAATCCTTGTAAATCCATGTCTAATGTACAGAGATCTCTGTACCCATGGAAGAAAATGTGTTAGATCAGTTTTCAGATTTGACTGTGCAAAAACTTGGGTTCTAAAGACATGTCTGTGGAGCTGTGGAATGAACAGCTGCATGAAGGCTGTCCTGATTCCCTGCTTCAACCAGAACAATCTCACTTTAAACTGGTTTTAATATTGAGATTTCTCAGTTGAAAAAAACAAAATCATCAAATTGCAAAGAGAAAATATGTTTAACTGAAATATCCTATCAAAGAGAGCCTTGTGGTCGCTTTTCTTGTTTCATCTATTCTGGATGACAGAAAAATTGAGAGCTTGTTTATAGACTTGGAAACATCCTTTGAAGTCCATGCTTACTTACTTGAAGGTCAGTCATTTTTGCCCCCTGATGATTTTAGAAAATGTCAGGGAAACAGGCACAGTAATTGATCATATTAGGATGGAGTGAATCCATGAAGAATTGACAGCTTGATCTCAAAAGCGGTAGTGTATGTATGAGGATTTGTAGAGAAGTAGAAAATAATTAAGGGCCTTGAGAAAGCAGAGTAAACATGGAGCAGAACCTGTAAACTGTCAAAGACTGATACACTGGTCCTAATTCTACTCCTCCTTATAAACAAAATAAACAATAGAAGGTTAAGGTTTACTTCTTGCATTATATGATTTTTAAGATGAAAGAATGGTTTTTAACAAGGTAAATTTAAAGAAACAAGGACTCCAGTGTACTAGAATTATTTATCTATTTCACTGTCTATTTCATTTATTTCTGGTAACATTATGTCAGAAACATAAGATAAATGCAATCTTAGCATGTATCAGAATCACCTGGTGGGTTTGTTAAAACATGAATTGGTAGGCTTTGTTCCTGGAGTTTCTGATTCAGTAGGTTTGGGGTAAGCATAACCATTGGCTAACTCAGAGAATCACTGAGACAAGCAAACCATGTAAGTAAATTCCTGAAACTGACTTTCTTCTTCAAATAAAAACAAAATAACTCCCACTTTTCTGCCCAAAGACTTGTGAAGTCCTTTGTTATTGAACACATTAAATGAATTATTTAAAAATTAAAGGTTTAAACATTTTGTCTAAATATTACAATACCTGCTACATTTATTTCAATGCATTTTTTGGGGATCATACAACATCTGCCTGTTGGTATTTCCCACAATATTTGTGCTATGTTTCTTCAACTCTTAAGTTTACCTTAGTCTACAGCTTTTGCTTTCACATGTCCATCATGTGAATTTAAAATTTTACATTTCAATTTTGAAGATGAACTCTCAAGTTGAACTATGTATACCCCTCAAATTGCCCCTTTTTCTGTAATATGAGTATAATGCAACCAGATGAAAGAAGTAATCTCTTATAAAACATAGCTTGTAAAAATATTTGCAAACTCAACTTTTTAAGAAACAACAAATGCAAGCTTTTCAATAAAATACATGAACTTGAGCTCTTTATGAAACACCACTTAAAGATCAACTTTGAAACAAACTAATTTTACTTTATCAAATACCCTTTTCCCTTCCTTAAAGATTTCCAATACTAAAGATTGTTCTACCCTTTTCAATGTCATTTTGTTTTCCTTGCTGCAAAATAATACTCTGAGTTACTTAAATAATATTTGTCATTCCAAGTATTATTGTTTCTTTAGCCCAGACCCCAACTTATTAAGAATGCTGTGATGCTAATTTCAGAAGAGGATAGTACTCAAGACAGAATAATTCTGATATCCAAGTATTTTTATAAATAACATTTGAAAAACAGTATATATTTTGGTTTAGTCTACTATCAATAGAGGAAAGTTACAGGGAAGGATATTTTGTCCTAATAAGAAAGAACGTCTAGGCCAGGCACAGTGGCTCACTTTGGGAGGCAGAGGCAGGTAGATCATGAGGTCAGGAGTTAATAACAGCCTGACCAACATGATAAAACCCCATCTCTACTGAAAATACAAAAATTAGCAAGGCATGGTGGTGTGCGCCTGTAATCCTAGCTACTTGGGAGTCTGAGGCAGAAGAATTGCTTGAACCTGGAAGGTGGAGATTGCAGTAAGCCAAGACTGTACCACTGCACTCCAGCCTGGGTAACAGTTTTTTTGAGACTCCATCTCAAAAATAAAAAATAAATAAATAAATAAATAAAAGAACATCTAAAAAAACAGAGTAGAAAAGCAATTAAATAATTTGCTGATACTTTCATAAATGTCTATCAATTATGGTGTGATGAATACTTAAATAAGAACTGTTTTTCAAGAGGTTCTGGAAAAGAGTGAGTGTTCATCTGAGAGCTTTTCTGATTCTTCTATAGCTCTAACAGGGACCTTATATGCTAATTGTTCTTCCTAATGATGGTTTTCTGTGTAATATAACAAGTCTTAATGTTTTCTCAAATATTCATGTATTTATGAGTATGAAATTCCTTGGAGTCTTTTATTTTAGAGATTTTTTTTCATTAATAGATACAATTTTGTTGATCATAGTTTAAACCAAAGGGATATAAGTAAAAGAATTACTATTCTCAATATTAATTATGGAAGGAGAGCAACTTCAAAAATGCCTCATAGAAAAGTAAGAAAAATAGTACGTGAAACATTTTTTGGGTTTAAAAATATGAAGAAGTGATTTCTGGTGAGTTTTTTCTTTTTAATTGCAATTCTGTTTGGCTATTTCTTTAGCTTCTGAGCATCTCTTAAGGGAGTGAATGGAAAGGTAATCATTACCCTTTAGAGGTAAGAAAATCTCTGCAGGTTTCACAGAATCTATTTGATTTCAATAAGCATTAAAAAGTGTTGTAATTTTGCAGGATCTCTCATTGAATATAGAGCAAAGATTGATTCTGCTGGGAGCTCAGCTAGATGAAAATCTTAGCAAGTATGAAACACTCTTAATTGGCCCACATCCTCACAGTGGGACTATCGCACACCCAGACACCATTACTTGTGGTAACTGGTTACTGACTCAGCAACTGAAGCAGAGAAAAAGACTGTTAATGAACCTGGATCAGAGACCAGATTGCTGAACAGCCCCTGGAGTTAATAATCCAGCATATGAAGTAAACACATAACCATCATTGAAGTTAGAGTACTATAAGCACTGTACCTGACAGCACTATGTTGTAGGAAGAATGAGTGTAGTTATTGCTGACAGGTTTGTACTGAAATCTTAGCCTAGATCTTTACTTTGACTTTATGCCAATTATTTAACTTACTCTTGGCAGTGGAAATAGAAACACAGTCAAGACCTACTATCTACCTTCCCTTAAGGAATTTGTGGAAAACTAGTCAGTTTTTGATGCTGTCAAATTATTGATATTGTGAAACATATTATGCACAATTACAATAGAGGTTTAGAGAGCTACGATAAGGATATAATCTGCCCTTGGAAGCCACAGGAGGGTTGCCCAATAAAAGAGATCAGGAAAAGTTTCCTGGAAGAAGGTACAACTTAGCTGAAAATAGCAGGAAAAGTGGAAGCAATAGCTCTTTATTAAACATGTATTCAGTGCTTGTCTCTTATATGTCAAACACTCAAATAATAACAACATAAACTAACTAGTAAGATAATTCCAATGCGATAGGAAATCTTATTATGCATCTTCCTTCAGATGAGAATATAGATGTTTAAGGCGGTTTTATAAGATCATTGCTTGTACAGCGTATTGAAGCTGAGTGGGGAGTCAAAGTTAACACTAACCCTGTGTAGTGTTCTACAGTGTTAGAGAAGTGGATTCGCAAGTCTTTTATATTAATATTATATTTAAGCCTTGGGTAAGCATGAGAATGCTAATTGATCATAGAATGAGGGGAAAAGAAATCTGAGCATTATACCAGAGGGACTCCTTTCCCATAGGAAGTAAATCTGAATAAGGAGCTAAAAAAAAGTGGAAAAACTTGAAAAAGGAAGAATGTTTTCAAAAGAGCATAGTCAATAGGAGCAGATAGTCTATAAGTTAAAATAAAGAGATAATAAAAATCTGATGAATTTACCATTTTGCAATTTACTAGTTGTATTAATCCATTCTCATGTTGCTATAACTAACTACCTGAGACTGGGCAATTTATGAAGAAAATAAATTTAACTGACTCATAGCTTCACACACTTAACAGGAATCATGACTGTCAGGCCTCAGGAAACTTACAATTAGGGCAGAAAATGAAGGGGAAGCAAGCACATTCTTACTATAGCCAAGCAGGAGAAAGAGAGAGCAAGGCAAGGGGCATGCCAAACATTTTAAAACCATCAGATCTTGTGAGAACTTACTATAATGAGAAAAGCAAACGGGATATCTGTCCCCATGATCCAGTCACCTCCCACAAGGTCTCTCCTGCAACACATGGAGACTACAATTCAACATGAGATTTGGGTGGGAACACAGAGCCAAACCATATCTTTCTGCCACTGGCTCTTCTTAAATCTCATGTTCTTCTCACATTTCAAAAGCAGTCATGCTTTCCATACAACCCCCCAGAGTCTTAAAATCATTCCAGGAATAACTTAAAAGTCCAAGTCCAAAGTCTCATCTGAGAAAAGGCAAATCCTTTCCACTTAGGAGTTATTTCCAAGATACAATGGAGGTACAGGCATTGGGTAAATACTTCCATTCCAAATGGGAGAAGTTGGCCAAAACAAAGGGCTACAGGATCCATGCAAGTCCAAACTCCAGCAGGGCAGTCATTAAATCTTAAAGTTTCAAAATGATCTCCTTTGATTCTTTGTCTCACATCCAGGCCACACTGATGCAAGAAGTGAGCTCCCAAAGCCTCTGTCAGCTCTTCCCCTGTGGCCCTGCAGGACACAGGCCTTTGGCTGCTTTCACAGGTTGGCATTGAGTGCCTGTGGCTTTTCCAGGTGCATGGTTCAAACTTTCAGTGGATCTAGCATTCTGGAGTCTGGAAGACAGTGGCCCTTTTCTCACAGCTCCACCAGGAAATGCCCCAGTAAGGACTCTGTGTGGGTGTTCCAACCTCACTTTCCCTTCTGTACTGCCTTAGTAGAGGTTTTCCATGAAGGCTCTGCCCCTGCAGCATACTTCTGCCTAGACATCCAGGTGTTTCTATACATTGTTTGAAATCCAGGCAGAGGTTCCCAAACTTCAACTCTTGTCCTCTGCATACCTGCAGGCCCAACACCATGTGGAAGCCACCAAGACTTGTGGCTTGCACCCTCTGAACCAGTGACCTGAGCTGTACCCTAACTTCTTTTAGCTATGGCTAAACCTGGAGTAGCTGGAATGTAGGGTGCCATGTTCCAAGACTGCACAGAGAAGCTGGGCCCCGGGTCTGGCCCAGGAAACAATTTTTACCTAGTAGACCTCTGGGCCTGTAATGGGAGGGGCAATCGTGAAGGTCTCTGACATGCCCTGGAGACATTTTCTCCTTTGTCTTGGCTATTAACATTTGGCTTCTCTTCACTTATGCAAATTTCTACAGCTAGCTTGAATTTCTTCCCAGATAATGGGTTTTTCTTTTCTACCATATGGTCAGGTTGCAAATTTTCCAAACTTTTATGCTCTGTTTCCCTTTTAAATTAAGTTCCAATTTTAGATCATCTCTTGGGAATGCATATGACTATATGCTGTTAGAAGCACCCAGGTTACATCTTGAGCACTTTGCTGCTTAGAAGTTTCCTCCAACATATACCCTAAATCATCTATCTCAAATTCAAAGTTTCACAGATCCCTAGAATATAGCACAATGCTGCCATTCTCTTTGCTAAAACATAACAAGAGTGACCTTGCTCCAGTTCCCAATAAGTTCCTCATCTTCATCTGAGATGACCTCAACCTGGAATTCATTTTCTGTATCACTATCGGCATTTTGGTGGAAGCAATTCAACAAGTCTCTAGGAAGTTCCAAACATTCCCACATTTTCCTGTCTTCTTCTGCCACCTCCAAATTGTTCCAACCTCTCCCTGTTACCCACTTCCAAAGTTGCTTCCACATTTTCAGATATCTTTATAGCAGTGCCCCACTCTGCTTATACCAATTTTCTATATTAGTTTGTTCTCACACTGGTATAAAGATCTATCTGAGACGGGATAATTTATGAAGAAAAGAGGTTTAATTGAATCACAGTTCCACAGGTTTAACACAAATCATGATTGGAATACGTCAAGAAACTTATAATCATAGCAGAAGGTGAAGGAGAAGCACACGTCTTACCATGGTGGAGTGCAAGAGAGAGAGAGAGAGAGAGAGAGAGCAAGGGGGAAAGTGCCAAACAGTTTTAAACCATCAGATCTCATGAGAACTCACTGTCATGAAAATAACAAGAAGTAAATCCACCCCCATGATCCGGTCACCTTCCATCAGGTCCATTCCCCAACACATGGGGATTATAATTTGACATGAGATTAAGGTGGAGACACAGAGCCAAACCATGTCACTAATAGTGCTTGGTATAAGAATATTCATTAGACTGTTGAGGATGATAGCCCAGAAATGAGGCATTAGTGGGTGAATGTTGAAAGCAGGAGCTGATGCAGTAAATTTAGCCCACTCCCACTAGAATTGTATTGGTGGAGCTATAGCGGCAGCAAGATGTAAAAAAATATTAATTTTTCTGCTGTTCATTTGAAGACTAGATTTTTTAAGGGATTGCTTCCCTTGTAATTGTTATACCATTTTGTTATAAATGTTGTGAGATCTAATGGGAATGGTGGTATACAGCCTAGAATATAAATTTCAAAATTATAAACATAATGATTGAATGTTATGTATGAACATCCAGAAGTATTTTGAGTTTTGCCCTCAATGTTAGGAAAAGGTGTAATTTCACAGTATTCTCTTCAAAGATTAAAAAGACTGGCTTCAGAGTATCACCAAGTTGGGGGATAATCTTTTTTTCTTTCCTTTATTTTAGTGCTGCTCTTCCAAGCTGGCATTCAGAATTTGAATTTCACCAGAGGGCACTTGTTTATTCTAATAGTCTCTTTCCAATGATATGTCTATGTCTAGCTCATAAAATAGGTCTCTTCCTAGAAAATTGCCTTTAGTGAAGGAGACATATGAGGTAAAAGTAGGGACATTTTGCTGTCAAGAAGAGCTTGAGTTGGATGTTTAAAAAAAAAAAGAGCTGGAATAGCTTTTCCCTTATTGCCACCTTTCATCTACATTTGTTCTCACCCATTCAATTATTCTTTTTAAAAAGGCTAGAGGAAGTAATGGAAAAAGTGAAGATAATAAAGATGCAAAATGTTGAGGTGGATATTTGGGAGAATATGTAATAGCAACCAATTGTGGGGCAACAGGGAAATCATAGAGTACTGGAGTCTGTTTCTCCTTCTCTGCTGCAGCACTTTTGAAGCAGCACTCAGTAATTTCTGCATTGAGGGTGCCATATTAGACAACTCTTTATCATTTTTCAATTTCTCATTATTTTCGAGAAATGTTCCAGGGAAGAATCTAGAGCAAAGGATGGCAGAGCAGACACTATCAAAGATAATGGATTATAATTTTTTTAAATGGATGAATAGTCTAAGCTTTCAGATTAAACAATCACACTGAATATTGAATGGTGATATGGTTTGGCTGTGTCCCCATCCAAATCTCATCTTGAATTCCCGTGTGTAGTGGGACAGACCTGGTGGGAAGTAATTAAATCGTAGAGGTAGGTCTTTCCTGTGCTGTTCTCATGATAGTGAATAAGTCTCATGAGATACGATGGTTTTATAAAGGGGCGTTTCCCTGCACAAGCTCTCTTCTCTTGTCTGCTTCCATGCGAGACACACCTTTCCCCTTCCACTGTGATTGTGAGTCCTCCCTAGCCATGTGAAACTGTGAGTTTATTCAGCCTCTTTCTTTTGTAATTTGCCCAGTCTTGGGTATGTCTTTACCAGCAGCATGAAAACAGACTAATGTAAGTGGGATTTTTAAAAATTCAGTTATATGACCCAGAAATCTTGTTTTGCCTAAACTAGTTTTTTCTGGGTTTCTGCCATTTAGGATTTTGTTGCCAAACTACTCTTCCTGAGAATTGTCCTAATTTTCACTTGGCAATTGTTTGTGGATTACCTCTGTTTTGCCACACCATGGTCAATTCATATGCATTTAAATATATTTAATAATTTGATTTATAATGTGTATTTTTTTATAATAATGATTTTGAGGATATTAAATAGATTATTCTTTCTTTCTTGGTTCCAATATTTGGTTATTGCATTGGCTACAGAAAGTTAGTTGAGATCATTTCTCAGCAATGTAGAGCTACTTTGTTGAAAGATTGCTGTACCTTTTATTAAAACTTAATTTAAAGAAACAAATATAAAATATCGGTCTAACCAATAGACAAACCTAATTAGAATTCTACCTGAATACTTATGAAGGTGTTGGGGTTCAGAAAACAATATTCCGAAGTATGTTGTTTTGACACGCTGGGAGATTGAAAGCTTCAGAAGCATCCTCACACACAAAATCTCTCTCCCATTTCCTGCTCTCCTGTCTTCTCCTCCTCTTTCTCCATCAAAGCAAGTCCTAGAAATCAGAGTTCTTCTTTTCCAAAGTGGGCCATCAAAACTAGAACCCAGGCCAGACACATTGGCTTACACTTGTAATCCCAGAACTTGGGGAGGTCAAGACAAGACAATTGATAGAGACTAAGAGTCGAAGGCTGCAGTGAGCTATGATCACATGACTGCACTCCAGCCTAGATAACAAAGCAAGACTGTGTCTCAGAAAATAATAATAATAATAGGAGGAGGAGGAGGAGGAGGAGGAGGAGGAAGGTGATGGAGGAGGAGGAGGGGGAAGGGAAGGCAGAAGGGGAGGGGAAAAGGAAGGCAGAAGGGGAGGGGGAGGGGGGAGGAGGAGGAGGAGGAGAAGGAGAGGAAGAACCTAAGCAAGTGATAAAACCTAGAAAGGTCACTGATACGGTTTGGCTCTTGTCTCCACCCAAATCTCATCTTGAATTTTACTCCCATAATTCCCATGTGTTGCGGGAGGGATCCAGTGGGAGATAATTTTAGTCATGGGGCGGTTTCCCCTATATTGTTCTCATGGTAGTAAATAAGTCCCAAAGATCTTATGGGTTTATCAGGGATTTTTGCTTTTGTATCTTTCTTATTTTCTTACACTACCACCATGTAAGAAGTGCCTTTCACCTCCTGCCATGATTCTGAGGCCTCCCCAGCCATGTGGAACTGTAGGTCCAATTAAACCTCTTTTTCTCCCCATTCTCGGGTATGCATATATCAGCAGCATGACAATGGACTATATAATCAGTTTCTCCATTTTCTCGTCTCCCATGAGGACCCTCATTCCAGAGGGGTCCTGCCTCCATACATGGGAGAAAGGAGTGCTACACAGAAAGGCCAGGATAAATCTGAAGACAGGCCTCACTAAGTCCTTCTTCAGTCTATCAGCATTAAACCATTCTCTTTTGCTCAGTCATATTTCTACAAGGCTGTCCATTTTTCACCAAACCAAAGCATAAATACAGGTTTTCCTGAATCTTTGAGTTTTTATTTGTGAAGCTCCCCTATCACATAAAGCTTTGATTTGAAAAATTTGGTAAGCTTTTCACTTCTTAATCTGTCTTTTGTTGTAGGAGTATGATTGTGATCCTTATGATGGGTGAGGAAAGGTATCACATCTTTCCACTCCTACATAAGGTATGATATACATTTTCTGTTTTGGTAAACAAAATTGCCAAAAGACAAACAAATGGACTGTAATGATATTCTGTGAGTATACTACTTGGGAGCAATGTTGGCCTATAGGTAAAGCTGAATATTAGGATTTATTACATTTATTTTTAAGTGTTTTAATTCTGTGGAATAATTGGTGGTTAGGCAATTTATATACCTTATATTAATCACTCAAAAATCTCCTAGAAAATTAATTGTATTAGACAAACTTTAGAAGGGAGGCAAAACTTTATAAGGGAGACAAAAAGGAGGCAAGAGTAATTAAAACACTATTAATGAAAAGGATCAAGTGAACAAGAAAAGCAAGTTTCTTTGTTTCCTCTGCCCTTAGTCAAAGTAAAACACTCTGTTACAGAAGAGTGTAGAGGAGGGAATTTTTTCTTTATTCTGTATCCATATGGGTTCATCAGGTGGGGCTCTAGACAGAGAAAAGTCAGATTAACAAGAGAAAAATAAACAGAACTTTATTAACACATGCATCACTCTTACCTGTGAGAGCACTCAGTGAGGACAGCACTCAGTGTTGAGTGATGATCATTAGAACTTAAGCTTATAAAGCATCTTAGCAAAACAATTATTGTTGTGTAGTAAAATTACAAGAAAAAGGGAAAGGATTTTGAGCTTCTAGGGGCAGTATGTTGTGGGAAGGCAAATATGTAAGGAAACTTAATGGTCGATAATGGTCAGTTAATAAAGTTTCTTTTGTTGATTCCTCTGCTGCTATCTCAAGTTGATAACAGTCTAAAGTTGTTTCAAGAGATTACCTTTTATCCTTCCTGGTAGAGAGGGGAGGAAGGTGCTTTTACACATTTGTCTCTCCTTTGGCAAACAGGAAGGGCAGAGAATTTTCTTAAATATGCTGCTTCTCAGTTGTGTTCCTCTCACAAAAATCCTTATGCCAAAGTGGCATATTTGGTGGCTGACATATTTTGTCACCCTCTAATAAATTTATTCTTCAATATGTTTATAATAATCAGTACATATTGATTGATTATATGTTAAGTACTCAGTAAAAAAGCTGTGTAAGAATACTAAAATATGAAGGCACAATGCCTCCCTTTAAGGAGTGCTAAATTCAGCTGTGGAGCTAAACGTATATATCTTAAGGTATGTCTATAAGTATGTTTCTTTTCTATTTTGAATGAAAAATTACAACATATAAGGAAGTAGAGAGGAGTGAGATGAGATCTCTGCAGGTTTTGGACCTGTGGTGCTTATGACCATTTTCCTCCTTTGCCTGTCCCATCTGTGATCTGAGGAGGGGGAGGCTAACCCCTTCAGCTGTGGTTTTCAGCACCATCCCCACACTTGGTGCTAGCAATAGAAGGCTCCAATGTAGATGGGGGTGAGGGCGCAAGAGAATCCTTAGGGGGTTCTCCCTCTCTTTCACATCTTTCAGCTTCAAACAACATGTTACCATCTGGCCTTAGTTGCTTCATAAACTTATTTTTAGTTTTAGTTTTTCTTTAAAAAATTTAAAAGAGACTACAGACATTTACCTATGAATGCTTCAGTAGGCATCTGGGAAAAAGATTAAGATTTTGTCCTCATAACCAAACCATTATCATCACAGCAAAGCAAATTAGCAGGATTTGCACTGAACTCGGTTTTAGTTTTTTAAAATTCCTAACTGCCCTAAAATTCTCGTTATAATTGATTTATTTGAATCCCAGTCTAAAGAAAGTAAAGATCCCAGTCACATTGAAGTATATTTTATGCAATTTGTGACATTCTTATATTAAAATAATATGTTATCTGAAATTCAAATTTAATTGGGTGTATAATATTTTTATTCATTAGATTTAGGAGTCATATTCATGTTTCACTTGGTTATTGTGTTTTATAGGTTACAGATATTATACAAGCACTGGGTTAGTGACTAAAGGTAAATATGATGAGCTAGTGAAGGTTTTCTGGAGCTCACATTATAATTGATGGTGATAAACAGGCAATATACAATTAAATCAACAAGATGTTGATAAGTGCTGTAAAGAAAGAAAGAAAAAAAGCGGTAGATGTGATTATGGCAAATGTGCACTGGGACCTCAGGGAAGACTTCTCTGGGGAAGTGACCAAGTGACATTGCCTTAACAGCTGAATTATGGAAAGCATATGCAAATACTATGCTTAATCTTCAAAGTTTAAAAAATACATATGATGTAGTTTCTATAAAAGCGAAATTATAGATAATATCACTTTTTTGTTCTAAGAAGAAGTGATTGAAGATGTAAAGCCCATGAGATGAGAACACACATAGTCTACTCAACAAACATAAAAGACTGAATATAAGATTTTGATTTGTATGGTGTCTTGAGTAAACTAGAAGGGTATTTTGAGATAAAGTCAAAGAGGTAGATAGGCGCCATGATATGTGAAGGCTTTTATGACATAGGGTGGAATTTGGATTTTACAATATATGCACTGAGAATTTTTAATGTAGGAGAATTAGATGAAGCTCTTTCCTGTTGCAGGAGAGCAACCTGGCTGCAGAAGATTGTGAGAGGTCAAGGGTAGGAGCCTTGGACTGGTTAGCAGGGCGTGATTATAGTAGGTCAGGTGAGAGATGTAGGTGGTTTCCACCAGCGTTGTACCATGGAGGTACAGAGAAAAAGATGGAATACTGCTTGGACAAATACTTCATGGCCCTCTAGGGTGATTCAACTAGCTCTGCTTACTTTTTTCATTATATTTGCAATAGAATTGTGAGTGAACTTGTATCACAACATCTAGAATGCTATATTAACTTTCCTGATTATATTATTTTTTTCTCCTACTAGGCTATAAACCCCTTGATGACAGAAACAATGTGCATTTTACAGCATCTTGCTCATATTCAGTGCTCAGTGCATTCTAGAGAGGAAGTCATTTAATGAAATTTTAGTTTACATTCCACAAATAATTTCCAAATGAATGTAGCTTCTACAATCCTGTTAATTAAAAAGATTGCAACAGTAGTCCAAAAAATACATAGAATATATAATCTGGCTATTATAGAGACTTTAATTGCTATTCTTTTAACGTTTGAAGGTTAAGCTTGGTTCAAGAGCTACCTGGAGTCACAGCAAAATTAATAAAACACACAAGTTTTCAGCCTGTTGAGGGAAAACACATGTAACTTCCTCAGCTTTCCTTTACCAAATCATATGACTGATATTGAACTATTCTTTTCTCCTTTGCTGCTTTTGCAATCTAAACCACTCCCATTATCTTGGTGAAGAATGTATTCTGTGATTCCTTGAATTTTATAAACTTAATGACATCAGCTTTTTAAATGTTGACAGAGCAAACGAAGTACACACAGCTGCAACATTCCCTCCTCCTGCAGTTAGGTGCTTTTACTAAATACACACACACACACACACACACACACACACACGTACACACACTCAGTCACACTCATTCTACTTCATTTCAATTTAAACTACATGGGGCTTACTACATCTCAGTTAATGGCAAGCAACATAACTTGTTGGATCTTTGGCTCTTATACAAGTTAATTATAACTTGTGTATTAATTTGTTTAATTTTTGTTTGCCCCTCAATACTCTGAGAAGGAATCATTCCTATTTTGTTAGATTTTCTGCTACATCTCACATGTGCTGGATGCTTAGAATTCCATTTTTTAATGAATAAGTAACTGATGTAATGAAATAAATAATAACCTTATTGAACCTAATGTTATGAAGTCAAGTGCGGTTGTCATCCAAAGAATTTTAAGTGGCTAGAATGGTGAGAAGAGTCCCGTTAGAGTAATGCCCATGAATTATAACACCCACTAGCAACAAAACACCTATTGCATTCTAGAGTGGCTCAACCAATTGCATAAGGCATTTGGGAAACTCTTAAGAACATACTCACAAAAGAGCAGTTTTCAGTATATGATTATCTTAGAGCCTCTTTGTTATTACTTACTTGGTAAATAAATCAATTTCATAGAATTACTCAACCTGACTTCTCTATAGTGAAGTAGTCTTTCATTATTTAGCATTCTCATTCATTGTAAAATACTCTCTCCTCTTCCCTAAAACTAAGTTATTACATTGAGTCTCATTGATATCTTATTCCTTATAGGCAGGTTCTTGAGGGCATTAGGAAGAACTTGGGTATTTCTTTGTTAGTGGTAGATAAAGTACTTCTACATACAACAAGATTATTTTCTGAACCCTGTCCTGCATTTTATTGTATGATTTTTGCCTCTTCAGCTCTTATTACAGTGACTGTCCCCTCATAGAGATACTCAAGTACTATTTGTTATAACTTGAATGAAGAAATAGCACTTGAGTTGGAAATAGAAAGAAGGCAGCTCTTCACAGTTTGTGTTTATGTCCCCACAAATGCTTGTTGACTACACACAAACACCATGCTGAAATATAATCATCCAACGAAATAAAGCTAAGCTGAGATAATTGCCACTGGGCTATTTTTAGTCAATAATAATTATATGTTAACCAACTGGTATTTTCTGCTAAACGGGAGATGGCATTTCTGTTGATGACACGTTGCATGTGTTCTTTCTACAGCTGCATCTTCATGACGCAACAGGCTTTCTCTAAGTCTCTCTGCAATAGAAATTAACTATCACACCATCCTGCTCCTTTTGCTCTACTTGATGTAAACAGGGATACTGGCTATTTCTTAAGTGATCTTTTTTTTTCTACTTTTTTTTTTTAGCATACCATTTTTTCTTTCAATACTCAAGTTTAACATTGAGCAAAAATGAAGTTTGCCCCCCGACAGCCTCTGTTTACATTTAGTTAATGACAGTTTGTTTGAAGACTACCATTACTCACATGCTGAAGTTTCACACCATATAGAAAGTTTATAGAAACATATTAAACTGAATGCCAAAACTATCTAGACCCCATTAAAAATTGGAAGCTGTATGCCTCATTTTAGTGAAGAAGTTTGAATTAAGAGGGACCACATCACTCTCTCCGAGGTCCAGAGTGAAATCTCAGCATTATGGACTCTATCTTCCACACCATCTTGCACTAGTTAACTTTTCCCTCACTGGTAACCTGCACATAACAATATTGCACTTTCTGATCATAATGGCTAGAGATCTTAGTGTTGGTGTATGCAGACCTTTAGATAAAAATCTAAACATTAAAAGCAAAGGAAGAGAAGCATATGGAAAAATGTGGAGCTGTTCAGAAGGGTTAATGCATATGGGTTTTAAGAACCACATAAAGGTATTATTTTTGGAACACAGTGGCGATCAGTAAGGACCTAATGCATGACTTATCAGCATAATCAGTTTTGGATAGCATGAGGTACTTGGACATATTTTACTAATCCAAATCTTCCAAGGCTTGAATATGCAATGGTAGAATAATGATTAACAACAGGACTTATATCTATGCTTTCTTATGACACCAATAAATATGAAGTCCTTACTACTGGACACAGATCGTGTAAGCAGTATAGCACTCATAAAGAGTGATCGCAATCTGAGGTCATTCTATTTTATGGCAGCTAAAACAGTGTGCATTCAAGGATCTATGAGAATACACTGAGTAAATACCAGATGTAGAAGGAAAGGATTTTGAAGTGGTGTATGACATGGCTCACAGCACATGAGTTGGTGTCAGAGGCATCTAGATTTGAGACCTGGGTCCTCATCTGAATAACCCTATAATCTTCATCAATTAAAGTAGAGTTTCCAAATTTATATATTTGAGGTACCAGTATCTGTATCATAAATATAAAATAAAATATTATGTATATATCACTTAATGTGACTTTAGCACATATAAATAATAAGCATTTATTATAATTATATATACATAATTGGTCCAATATTCATTTCATTAAACTGAGAACAGAAATAACATATTAAAAATATTTTTCCCATTTCCCCATATGAATGGGAGGAAAGTACAAGACGAGTTATGGGGGTGGATAGATAAGGAAAACACAATGCCATTACAGCAATTCCAGTGCACTTCTTCATTTACAATGCTCAATGTAAGCATATATCAGTGAATTAGAGTCAGCTGATATGATGATTTGTTTGTTAGCAGAACCTTAGTGTTCTAAAGGGAAATAATATTGATCTATAAGACTGGGGCCTGTGTTCTCTCAGCAACCACTTTTATTATCCAGGACAAATAAGTTCTCATCTTCTCATCTGTGTAACAGAGAGTTGGTTCTTATGGTCATTGAAGTCCCTTCTAGGCACAACTATTTGCCGGTATAATAATGTCATCTTCAATTTATTTATTCTCTGTTGTCGGATGGGAAAGCAATTCAAAGTCTCATATTTTTATGCTTTTTAAAAAATTCTTATTTTGTTTCATTTTCCCCTGTGAAACATGAAATCACTGCTTCAGCTGTGAAATTAGTAAGACCTACTGAGGATCCAGTCTTTGGTCACCTTTAGTTTTATAAGCTGTGCTGGGTTTTATTGTCTATAACTGGTTTCTTTTAAGTAGATGTGTTCATTTTGATATCATATTAATAGAAAACTCTCTGAACTGTCAGCCTTAAGAACATAAATTGTTGAGCTGCATTTTAGAGTTCTTACTTTTTCATTTTTAATTCTTACATTTTACAAATAAAGATGTATGCTTTCATTAAAACATATATGTGTACATAATGACACTCATACTCTTAAAACATCATATATATAACTAATATTTTTTTAAGAGCATACGTGGAAAACATGCTAAACCAAGTGAATTTAATTATATAGGATATTATCTTCACAATAGTATTGGAATCAGGGCAGTTGATTAGATGAGCAAGATATAGTTGATAGATCAGAATGTATTTAATATAGTTTGTATTTTAATTTCAGTGTCTGTGATTTAAATTAAAATGAATTTTTTAAAATTGCATATATATGCATTGTTTTATAGAGATTATTCTTCATATTCATAGTCATCATTAAATGAGTCTTTCAGCATAGTGAAAACATTATATTTTTCTTTCTATGAAGACCTTTGTGTAAAGATTTTCTTCGGTTTAATTTGAAAGAATCTATTGCCTTCACAATAGTCATATTATTTTTTCTTTGCCAGTATGAAAAACTAAAGTTATTATTATAATTTGCATATTTATATTGAATTTTCCTTTGTCATTTATATTATTTCTATTTCTTTAAAAAGTATATGTGAAAGGCTGGGTGCAGTGGCTCACACTTGTAATTCCCGCACTTTGGGAGGCTGAAAGGGGCAGCTCACTTGAGCCCAGGAGTTTGACACCAGCCTGGCCAGCATGGTGAAACTGCATCTCTACTAAGATTACAAAAATTAGTTGGGTATGCTGGTGCATGCCTGTGATCCCAGCTGCCTGGGTTGCTGAGACACAAGAATTGCTTGAATCCAAGAGGTGAAGGTTGCAATTAGCAGAGATTGTGCCGCTGCACTCCAGACTGGGTGACAGAGCAAGCCTCTGTCTCAAAAAAAAAAAAAAAAAAAAAAGTATATGTGAATAGATAAAATTAAAATATCTTTAATGCTAATAAATGAAACTGCTAAAAATTGAGCAACTTATCAAGGTCTGAATGACCATCAAATGTTTTGCTGGTAGGCTAGAAACTGAAGCCATCTTCTACTTCGGCAGAACCATGAAAAACTGGGATAGGACCCATGGTCTTTTAGCCTTTGAATTCCAGTTGTTCTTTAGGAGTTCTGTATCAGGATAAATTGGGGTATGAGGAGAAAGGATTATATTAAACTAATTAAGGGCCAATCCAGTTTTCTGGCTCTGGGAACATTTCTGTATTCTCAGGGAAGAAGAGAGAAAGCTTTGGAACTTGTTACTTTCTATTCTACACAGCTCATAGAAGGCAGACATTCATTTGTTCTGGTGTAATTACAGAACTCATTAAAGAGGTAGATCAAATTTCCAGACTTGATCTGTCTGGGGTGGTTTCTAGGAGCAGCAAATAATAAGCTGATATAACAAGCATGAATTGGAGTTGGCCAGGCCAAGTAAGAGAGGATGATACATTAGGGTACTAGGACAGATGAAATAGCATATATGGAGGTCCATAGATGAGACAATGTAGTGTAATCTAGGACTTGAAAGAACTTTGTAGTTAATTGAATGTATACATTGAGTTTGTTATATATGGGAGATGAAGATTGGTGCCATGAAGTGAGATAAAATTATGCAGAAATTGAATTATGCAGTTTCATTAGAGATTGGAAAATTATGCAGAGATTGCATTATGCAGTTTCATCAAATACATAAAGAAATTTGGAATTGATTCTAAAAACTAGGCAGATACAACAAAGTGATTTAAGTGAGAAGTGTTGTGATCAGATTTTCATTTTTAAAAGCTTGTGTTTGAAACTATTAGAGCTTTAGTATCTTAGATCCTCTTAACGATGAAGGACAACAGCTGATTCACAGACATTTTAAATAAGAATACAGATCCCTAAAGAGTTGAAATGACTTACCTCTCACATTTCTCCTAAAAATGTCAGTGGAAAGATTGATTAAACACAGGTTTCTGTTCTTGGAGGTACTCTTTTGAGAATGTAGGAGATGTTAAAATTCTTTTTTTAATTAGAAAATCACACTCTGTCATAGGCTTCTATGAGTAATTCAAGTTCACCCAAAAAAAAAAAAAAGCAAAAAGAAAGCATTACTAAATGCTACCTTTCCCAAACATTAATGAAATTGATGGATAACATTTTAAAAAGTATTTATCCTAGCATGATAACAATTTTCTATTATGAGAGCAAGGTATAGAACTAAAGCAACCATCAAAATCGTTCATATCAGATGCAATCCTTACCCTGTAACAAGACTATTACAGGACAGGAGTCTAACCAAAGGGACTTTTAAAACTGTCTGTCATTTGCTGATGGTGACACAGATTTTATTACTCTGCAAGTCAGAGAACCATATACTTCTCTGTTTATACTGAGAGTTTTTTTTTTAATAGTACAGTTATTTTTCTTGAATATGGGAAATCCGTACATAGTTACAGTGTTAGAATTCCTCACTAAGAATAATTCTTGATAATCAATCCTATCAAGAATTGAGGGTGGCACAAGAGAGTTCAAGAGTAAGATGATAATTTGATGATGGAAAAATAAATGAGTTCTCCCAATGCATACCTCCTTATCTTTGTGGGAACAAAGTTTATAGTCTCAAACTGTTTTCACATAATACACTCTTCACCTCTGTGTTAATTTGCTAAGGCTGCTGTAACAAAATTCCACAGACTGGTTGGCTTAAATGACAGAAATGTATATTCTCACTGTTTTGGGCCCTGGAAGTCCACAATCATGGTGTCGGCAGCATTGGTGCCCTCTGAGCCTCTCTTCTTGGCTTGCAGATGGCCACTCCTCTGCTGCCTCTCCCTATGGTCCTGCTTCTGTGCATGTGCACCCCGGTATCTCTTTTTATGTGTATACATTTCCTCTTCTTATAAGAATGCCAGTCAGACTGGATTAATTTCCACCCTAATGACCTAATTTTAACTTAATTTTCTCTTTAAAGATTCTGTCTTCAAATACAGTTACATTTTGAGGCACTAGGGTTAGAGCTTTAACATGTGAGTTTCAGAAGAACACAATTCATCCCATAGTAACCTCCAAAGACTTCAATGCTGAACAGCCTCCATAGACTTCTTAAAAATATCTCTTTCTTACCAGGCTTTCTCCTGTTTGCTTTACTTCACTGATTAATGTATGCCTCTCCTTGAAGCTGAGTTTCTTTCCCAATGAAGGGCTACATCTTCCCTACTTTCTCTAAATCCTACCTTGTACTGGTTTACAACTCAGCTCAAAATATTCCCAAATTACTTTGTCAGTAAAATGTTTTTGATATATGAAACCTATAGCAAGTCAATAAACAATTTCCCACTTAAATTTGCATTATTTTACATTGGATTCTAATTGATTCATATATTTCTCCCCATTTAGTATGTATTTGATTAGAATGGGAATGATACTTTATATTCATTTTATATCTTCATATGTGCTACTGTATATATTATATACAATGATAAGAGTGCTCTATGTATATTATATTCTCAAATGATCCTATTTGATTCCATTTCTGATTAGTGAAATACACAGCTACCTGATTCTGCTGATTTTCAATGTGACTTTAATTGGCTTTGTGAATTTTCAGCATTAACTTTCCTTCATCATACATACTTTATAAACCTCTAGACTGCTCGAGTTGACTGGGTCTGGTCTTCCTGACCCAGACCTTTGGGTGCTTTAGATCACATGCTAGGCATGAGGATGGCTGGGCATCTATTACCTCACAGATTGACAAGCTTGTGTATTACTGATGTGGATGATTATCTAGATGTCTTCATCATACCTCAGTGTTCCCTCTGTGCATTTTCAAGAAGAGTATTTTACCCAATACAGAACTTTGTTTTAGAAATCAAGCTTATATAAGCATCTGTGCTCTTTTATGATAATCTTGAAAGCCATAGACACAGTCAGACTATATGACTATGTTAGGTGAAAGATTAACGTTGATCTCCTCAAATTATCAATGTTTGTTTATAAAACATTTGTGAAATAATGTTTGGAAATGAATTGCTACATAAACTAAGTATCCAATAACTCAAGCCAGTTCTCTCATGTGGTTTGTTTTACAGTGGAAATTCTGTAATCTGGCTTTCTCACCTTGGAATAATATACAAAATGTCAAAATCAGAAAAGGGCCCTTGGTGGTTGTTGTTTCTTTCTTGTTTATTCTTTCTTGTTGCATACTCAAAGAAAGAAAAACAGCATACAATGTTAGCAGCTCCCACTTTGTTAGCTTTTTACTGTCCTGACATATGTCCTGAAGTTTAAAAACCAATAAAAGGTTGCTGCTTCCACAGTCATTAGCTTTTGTTGCTGCAGTCAATCATCCATAGAGGTCAGAGCCCATATCAGCTTTTTTCCATCCTCATTGCACAATCCACCCTAGCCACTGTGCTCATTTATCATTAAAAGAAAAAATGAACCAAAGAAACTAACAAGACTCACTACTGTGACTGACTACCATGAACTTGCAATGTGAAAAAACTCTCATCTCCTTATTTGAGGAAAGATGCTCCTGTTACACTCAGTAAACAAAAATATGAGGCCAACACTTTAATTGGAAGTATTATCCCATCTATTAATTTATAATGGATTAATTAGTTTTCAAGAGTTTTTATTTACAAAACATGGCATGAACATTGACAGAAATACTTTGATAATTTAAGATGAAGTCACTTTTGTCTCAGTGACTTGATCACTTTTACTTAGGCCATAGTTAAAAATCTAATAGGATTATTTCAGCAGAATGTTGCCTGATTCATGTATAAAGTCAAGAAGTAAAAGAAAAATATAAGTTAGTCATGTTTGAGTTGGGTGATGTAACTTGAAACAAATTTGACTGGACTAATGATAACAAGTTAATAAGTTTATTGTGAACAAATAAATTAGAAACATAGGCATTGTTATGTTTATTTGTATCTTACTCTCCAACTAGACTTCAGTTGAACCATCCTTTATTTGATTTTAATTCAAGCACTCATTGATAATATTTTTGCATTTCTTAGATAATTTCAAAAAAAGGTAATGTGCCATAGTCATATTATTATAAGTGACTATAGTTACATTCTAAGTCTTCTGACATTTGATAAAATTGTTACAATTGCGTTAAACATATACAAATTACAAAACATGGGTTTGAAAATGGTCATCCAAGCATGGTTAAGAAAACTGCATTCCACATATGTTCATTGCAGCCCTGTGTACAATAGCAAAGACCTGGAACCAACCCAAATGCCCATCAATGATAAACTGGACAAAGAAAATGTGGTACATACACACCACGGAATACTACACAGCCATAAAAAACGATGAGTTCATGTCCTTTGTAGAGCCTCGGATGAATCTGGAAACCATCATTCTCAGCAAACTGACACAAGAACAGAAAGCCAAACACCACATGTTCTCACTCATAGGTGTGTGTTGAACAATGAGAACACGTGGACCCAGGGAGAGGAGCATCACACACTGGGAGCAGTTGAGGGAGTAGGGGAGGGACAGCAGGGGCTGGGGAGAATGGGGAGGGATAACATGGGGAGAAATGCCAGATATAGTATGCACCTAAAGTAAAATTTAAAAAAAATAAATAAAGAAAAGAAAACTGCATACAAGTAGTCTTGCTAAATACAAGTTGTACCATTCCTTGCTTCACCCCTCAGAAAGGGGCATGATGTGGTCACTGCTACTGGTCTTCAGTTTCTACTTTAGTTTCTGACTAATTCTGGCATAGAATAATCTTCCTGTGCTTTTGGCTGTGATTTTCCAGTTATTCAAATTTCTTGTCTGCCTGCTTTGGGCTAGAATTTTCAGGTTTAGTGTGTGTATTGTTCTGAATTTGTGTTTACAAAGTTTGGGAAGACTACCACTACAAGTATTTCCCCATGCGTTTAATTATATTCTTGACCAACGCGCCTTGCTTGTATCCATATAACCTCTGATGAATCCCAAATTTATACCCTTGGTAAGTTGCTGGGTTTAGTGCGAGAGTTGATATGGCAACATCACATAGAAAAAATGCTCATGACCAATTTCTAATTTGATAATGTGATGAAATTTATGGATGCTTTTCTCATTAAGATGTTCATCACACAAAGAGCTGCGTATAACTTAAAGACATATTCATTAATGTAAACAAAAACTCATGGTGTAGAGGTGCTTTTAAGTACATTTTCTTGGAGTTTTTCATTGTATATGAAATTATTTTTTATTCTTTTGTCCCTTGGTTATATTAAGCTGCCTCTTAATAGCTAGAAAAGCAGTGCTTAAGAAATTGGAATATCTCTTTCCATAAATATGTGATAAAATGTATTGCAACTTATATGATTTATTAAACTGAGTCACCCCTGAAGCAAATGTATTATTAAGTAGTTAAAAAATTCATGACATGTCCTTAACACACTGAGAGTGCCTTAGAGGAGCTCATTCATGTGATAAATATGTGTTTAACAAAATTGCTTGAAATGAATCTCTTTTATGAGTTTTTGTAATTATTGTTCTTATTTAAGACTTAGATATATATAGCATAAATAACAGAATGTATTTTCCACATAGGGTTGTGGTTTGTTTTGAATGCAAATAGTCACAGTCTTTTCTGTGTGGGTGTAAAATAAAATGCTTTTTTGCATCTTTAAAAGTTCTCAATAGTCTATGGTGTCCTAGAACATCTTCTCTACATTGTATATGACGATGTTTCTGTTTTGAGATTTAAAGGAACATATGCAATGGCAACTTTATATGAGATTTGATCCTGCATATTAGATTCCAGCCTCAAGCATTCAGTTGCAGAATGAAGATCTTAAATTTTGACTTTTCTGTTTTCAGCCAGACACATTCAAAATAAAAGCACTGTTTAAAAGGAGATTTGTTTCCATGCCTTCTGAAATAGGGATGTTTTTTATTTATGTTATATTTAGAGATACAGCAAAGCAGAGTGACAAGCCTGCCTCAGTAACCCAGTATAATTTCCCTATGGCTGCTGTCATATAGAGAGCACAATTTTTAAGTTACAGCTTTCTATCCCTTTAACACTTATTCATGTATAGATTTGTATCATTGCTTATGCGTTAAATAATTTGGCTATATATTCTGAGGCAGTGTCCGTGCCTTTTTGTTGCTGTTGGTACCATCTCTTGTTTCATTACTATTACTATTAGTACCATTATCTTTGATAATTACTACGATTTATTGAGTGTTCACACTGTTACTAATATGAAGAAAAGTACTTTGTGTTGCAGATAAGCAACTGAGAACTAGCGATTTTAAGTAACATGCACAGAGGGAAAGTATTGGGTGGATAATTACTTTTGTTTGTTTCTGTAATCCATGTATGCAATCCAACAGCACACAATAATAGTACTGTAAACTATGATCAAAACTCTTATTAGGCTTTTTATAATGCGATCAGACAACAATACTTAACTTTGTCATTTATCATTTATCTAAACTATTTGAAAAATTTCAAAATATTATCTGCTTTTCTAGCTACTTCTCAGTCCTAATAATCTCAAAATTGTAATAAGCCAAGGAATATGTTCAGCCCAAATTATTGAAAAATGACTTTAATTTTGCCTTAGAATCAACTCCCACACTATTCATTGCATCTTAGTTTTATGTGTTTATCTTTTATTGTGGACTTTGTAATACATTAATTTATATGTTTAAAGTTTCATTTAGATATAATCTTACTTTTGATTTAAATGTAACTTAAAGTTAAGAAAGAAAATTTTTATTACATCACAACTTATTCCAAGTGTTTTATAAAAATTCCAATGTTTCTCTTTGCTGGCTTGTATTAGTGTGTACTTGGATTGCTGCAAAGAAATATCTGAGATGGGGTAATTTATGAAGAAAAAAAGGTTTAATTGGTTCATGGTTCTGCAGGCTGTACAGGAAGCATAGCAGTTTCTGCTTCTGGGGAGGTTTCATGAAGCCTCCACCCATGGTGGAAGATAAAAGGGGAGCGGAACGTCTCATATGGCAGGAGCAAGGTCAAGAGACGGGGAGAGGTGCTACATACTTTTAAATAAGATTTCATGATAATTCATTCACTCACTATCACAAGAACAGCACCACGAAAATGGTGCTAAGTCATTCCTGAAGGACCATCCCCATGATCACATCACCTCCCACCAGGCCCCACTTCCAGCATTGGGATTACAATTTGACATGAGATTTGGGCAGGAACACAGATCCAAACCTTATCATGGCTGAATTTACCAAATCAACTGTGAATGGAAAGAAGTGAATGAATGCTAGCAAGTAAATGTATTTCAGATTAAATTTTTTTAGGGAACTAGCATTAAATTCCCCTATTTAAAAAATTAATTTATTCTAGTTTGGGCAGCATGAAGATGTTGTCAGATTCTCTCCAAAAAACAATTACAGATGCTTCTAGACTTACAATCATGATATCTCACCATAAGTAGAAAAATATCTTAAGTCAAAACATGTTTAATACCCTCATAGCCATCCTAATGTCAAAAGTTGTAGGTTAAGAGATTGTAAGTCCAAATACTTCTTGACTTATGATAGGATTACATTCAAATAAACCCATTGTGAGTGAAAAAGTGTATGTTGAACTCTTGTAACTCAGGGACCATCTGTATAATATTGGGGAAAAAATAGAAACAACATTTTAAGGCACTAAAACAGAAAATAAGTAAATAAAATTTACTTTTAAAATAAATGGAACAGTTGCAAGTTAGAGGAGTATCTGTGGCCTTCCTTCCAGGGTGGCTTCCATCTTCATTCCTTACATCAATAGAGTCAGCAAAAATAGTAGTTTTAACAGCTGGCATTGAAAACCAACAGTTTTGAGGCTATGCATAGGGAACTTCCTTTGTTTGGAGTAGTAAGTGAAAACCTATGACTTTGTCAGCTAAAAGCAAATACTTAGGTGGGAACAGTTGAGAAAACTCACATATTTATTAGCACATGGAGGTCTTGCTTGGGTGAAGAATGGATCAGCAAGAAAGTCAGCCAAGAGATTCTAAAAATGAGAGAGACATAGAAGGGCTGAGATAAGATCTCACATATCACTGGCTGTTAGAGAGACCTGAGAGGGATTTGAGAAATAGAGGCTGAGGTAGATTTAAGGACCCACTTCAACTTTAAGTGTGTTTTCCAAACCACTCACTAATAAATATGAAGTGGGTAGACACCTTATGGAAACAAAGCCTTTGAGTACATCCTCTATCCAAATAATTAAGTGATTGATAAACTACAAAGATACACTGGAGGGCCAGGCTCATTCCTGTAATCCCTGAACTTTGGGAGGCCATACTGGGAGGATCATTTGAGGCTAAGTTTGAGCCCCGCCTGGGTAACATAGAGAAGGCTTTTCTCTGCAAAAAAGTTTTTTTAAATATATCTGGGCTGGTGGTGTGTGCCTATAGTCCTAATTACTTGGGAGGCTGAAGTGGGAAGATCACTTGAGCTCAGGAATTTGAGATTACAGTGAGCTATGATCAAGCCATCACACTCCAGCCTGGGTGACAGAACAACACCCTGCCCCAAAAAAATAAATAAATGGATAAATAAATGGACACAGGGAGGTATTCCTAGAAAACAAGGCATAAAAATACAATAATAATAATAGTAAATGGTAAAATAAAATTAAGCAGAGTATCAGTGGCTGAGCTACACATCAAAGCTAATTTTAACACACATACATAGAAATGTAAAATGTATTCCAGAGTTGATATGATACATTTTCTAATATATTAAATTTTCAACCACAAATTATGTGATATCCAAAGAAACATGGAAGTGTGACCAAGACTCAAAAGAGTATTGAGTCAAAAGATGTTGACACTACATAGGACCAGATATTGGATTTAGCTGGAAAAAATAATTCAATATTTTCAAAATATTGAAGGAGTGACATCAGCAAAATGGTGGAGTAGGATTATTGGGCTTCACTCCCCCTATAGAAATCCAACAGCAACTTTACAGAAAGTATACCATCCTAAATGTCCCAGTACTCAGGAGTGAGGCTAAGACTTCCCTTGAAACCTTGGACTTCAGAACAAAGAAAGGCAGAAATCAAATATTAAGACCTCAAATGTTTCACCTCGTTGCCCTTTCCCTAGGCCAACACAGTACCATACAAAGAGAATTACCCTGCAACTACAGTTTCTACAGTGGGGAAAGTGAGTTGGAAGTAAATCTCCAGTTTTCCCATCACTCAGGAGTCCTTCAAAGAAGACTCATTCCTATTTTGTTCCACAGGAAACATTGGGAGTACAAGCAGGGTTGGACCACCTGGGGTCAGTTAGAAATGAAGAGCATTTAGGAGCACCTTTAAAAAAGAATAGACAAACCCTTAACTAGACTTACTAGTTACAAAAGAGAGATTATTCAGTAAACAAAATCAGAAATGAAAAGGTAGACATTACAACTTATACAACTAAAATATGATGAATCATAAGAAAATACTGTGAACATTTACACACCAATACATTGGATAACTTAGAAAAAATAGATAATTCCTAGACACATGAAAACTTTGAAACCTGAAACATGAAGAAATAGAAACCTGAACAGAGCAATAATAAATACAGAGATTGAATCAATTTAAAAAAATATCTCCCACTAAAGAAAAGCCCAGGACTGGACAGCTTAACTGCTAAATTCTACAAAACATTTACAGAAGAGATAATACCAGTTCTCAAACCATTCCAAAAAAACTGAAGTATAAACAGTACTTCCAAACTCATTTTATATTCCAAACTCATTACCACAACACCAAGGCAGACAAGGACACTACAAGAGAAATAATAATAATATATATATATATATATATATACATACACACACACACATACATGCCAATATCATTGATAAAGATAAATTTTAAAAATCCTCAACAAAATATTAGCAAACCCAATTCAAGAACACATTAAAAGAATCATTTCCCACAATCAAGTGAGAGTTATTCTTAGACTGCAAGGATGGTTTAAAATATGCAGGTCAATAAATGTGATGTACCACCTTAACAAAATGAAAAATAAAAACATGAGAAGATGCAGAAGAAGCACTTAATAAAATCCAGCACAGTTTTCTTATAAAAATTCTCAAGAAATTAAATATATGGAAAAAATGTACTCAATTCAATAGATGATAAATCCATAGCTAGTATTATTATTCTTAACAGCGACTAATTGAAAGCATTTCCTCTAAGATCAGGGACAAAACAAAGATGTTTACTCTCACCACTCTCACCACTTCTCTCTCTCTCTCTTTTTTTTTTTTTTTTTTTTTTGAGACAAAGTCTCACTCTGTTGCCCAGGCTGGAGTGCAGTGGCACAATCTCTACTCACTGCAACCTCTGCCTCCCAGATTCAAGCAATTCTCCCACTTGTCTCCAGAGTAGCTGGGACTACAAGCACCCCCCACCACACTCAGCAAATTTTTGTATTTTTAGTAGAGGTGGGATTTCACTGTGTTGCCCAGACCAGTCTTGAATTCCTGACCTCAAGTGATCCACCTGCACTGGCCTCCTAAAGTGCTGGGATTACAGGCACCAGCCACCATGTCGGGCCACACCACTTCTCTTTGATAAAGTACTGGAAGTCAGAGCAGAGCAATTAGGCAAGAAAACAGAATAAAGGGCATACTAATAGGAGAGAAAAAAGTGAAATTGTTTCTCTTTGTTGATAACATGATCTTATGTGTAAAACACCTTAAAGACATCATCAAAAAACTATTAGCACTGATTAATGAATGCACTAAAGTTGCAACATTCAAAATTAATGTGAAAAAATCAGTAGCTTTTCTATATTGCAATAATGGGCTATCTTAAAAGGAGATTTAAAAAAAACAAACCTCATTTACAGTAGCAATATAAAATTTAATTGTAGAAGACCTGGGTATTAGACCATTCCCACATTGCTATAAAAAATACATTAGACTGGGTAACTTATAAAGAAAAGCGGTTTACTTGGTTCACACTTCTACAGGCTATATGCAAAACATGATGCTGGCATCTACTTGCTTTTAGGGAGGCCTCAGAAAACTTACAATCATGGTGGAAGGCAAAGGGTGAGTAGGAATGTCACATGGTCAAAGCAGCAGAAAGCGGAGGTACCACACACTTTTAAATGACCAGATCTCATGAAACCTCACTCACTATTGAAAGAATAGTACTAACAGAATGGTCCTACTCATGAGAAATCTGTTCCCATAATCCAGTCACCTCCAACCAGGTCCTACCTCCAATACTGGGGACAACAGTTCAACAGGAGATCTGGGTGGAAACAACATCCAAACTGTATCAACTTATATACTGAAAACTATTAATACTGAGGAAAGAAATTCAGGGTAATACAATTAAGTGGAAAGATATGCCATGTTCATGGATTAGAAAAATAATATTGTGAAAATGTCTATGCTATCTGTCTTCATCTGTTCTGCATTGGTATTATAGAATACCTGAGACTGGGTAATTTATTTAAAAAGATGTTTATTTTGCTTCAGCATTGTGGAGGCTGGAAAGTGTAACATTGGGCAGCCATGTTTGGTCAGCATCTGATCATGACCTTTACTTCATCATGACATGGCAGAGAAATGGAAGGGGAAGCAAGCACACTAAATAAATAAAGGCCAAATGGAGAGACAACTTCACTTTATAACAATCCATTCTTTTAGGAATTATTCCATTCTAAAAGAATTAACCCAATCTCAAATGAAAGACCATAATCCATCTTAATGACCTACACTCCTTTTAAAGGCACCACCTCCCAACAGTGCCACATTGGGGAACATGGTTGAACATGAGTTTTGGTAGAAACAAACCACATTCAAATCACAGCATTCTGTCCCTCGGTCCCCCTATAATTCATGTACTCATAATGAAAAATGTTTTCCTCCCACTTCAGTAGTGCCAAAAGTCTTAACTCATTCTAACACTATGGCAAAAGTCTAAAGTCTAAAGTTTCATCTGGGACTTAAGGCAAATTACTTCCAGCTGTAAGCCTGTAAAATAAAAAAGAAATGTATTTACTTCCAAAATATAATGGTGGAACAAGCATAAGGTAAGTATCTCATTCCAAAAGGGAGAAACAGTCAAAAAGAAAAATCAGCCCTAAGTAAGCCTGAAGCCCAGCAGGAAAGACATTAAATCTTAACGCTTAGAACAAACTTTTACTTCATGTACCTTTTACTGGACACACTCTGGTAGGGGAGGGGCTCCAAGACCTTGGACAGCCCCATCTCCAGGGCTTTGCTGGGTGTAGTCCATGTGGCTACTGTCATGGATTGGGGTTGCGTGCTGGTGCCTGCAGATTTCCCAGGCTGGTGTTGCATGGTGCTGATGACTTCTGTGGGTCTGGAGTCCAGAGGGGGGTGGCTCTGCTCCCATGGTTCCACTGGGCATTCTAGAGGAGACTCTCTGTGCTGACTGTGCCACTGTGATAGATTTCTGCCTGAGATCCTAGGCAGTTTGACAAATACTTTGTAATCTAGATGGAGGCTTCTATACCTCCTCCTCTCTTGCATTCTGCCTACATGCAGAATTACCACGATGTAGATGTGGATATTGCCAAGGCTTACTACTTATGCCTTGTGAAGCTGCAACATGAGCTGTACCTGGGATCACTTGAACCATGGCTGGAGCAGCCAGAGCAGCTGGCTTGCATGGAGAAGAAAATCCAAAGGAGTGTGCTCCAGATCTATCCCCCCAAAAATGATTCTACCCTTGAAGATCTTAGGGCCTAAGATAGGAGAAACAGCCTGGAAGATCTTTGAAATGGCTTTTGGGATCTTTTTCCTAGCATTCTGATAAATAGCTTCTGGCTTTGTTCTCTTTACACTAATCTATTTAGCAAAAAATTGCTACACCACACGCTTGATTTTTCTTCTGAAAACACTGTTCTATTCTCTACCACATGATCAAGCAATTTTCCAAATATTTCCACTCTACTTCCCTTCTTTCTAGCAGTTCACTGGAAGCAGTTAAAGTAACCGTGGAGTAGCCTATTTGCTGCTTAGCAATGTCCAGAATGCCCTAGGACGGGGACACAATGTGATCAAGTTTTCTGCTAATATATAACAAAGATGGCCTTAATGCCAGATCCCAGTAAGATATTCCTCATCTCCATCTGCGATCTCATCTGAATAGCTTTTACTGTCTATATTACTGTCAGCATTCTGGTCATGGCAACTTAACAAATCTCTAAGAAGTTTTAAACATTTTTTAGTCTTTTCGTCTTCTTTTGAGCCCTCACTATATCACCCTTAATGCTCCACATACAGGAGTACTATTTATAACAGAATATTATTCCACTTAAATGATGGGTAAGGGAGGTGATGGGTACGGTAACTAACTTGGTTAAAAGAGAAATATATAACTAACTTGGTTAAAAGAGAAATATATGACTATGTGCTGTCTATAAAAGATGAGACTTACTTTAGATTGAAATACAGAAATAAGTTACAAGTGACTTGATTTAAAATCTGTATCATATAATTATAACCATAAGAGGGCTTGAGTGGCTATATTAAAATCAGACAAACATAGATTTTAAAGTAAGGTATATTACTAGTTATAAAGAAGGATCTTTTAATTTAAAAGGTCACTATAGAAGGAAAAGATAACAATTATAAATGTGCCTAACACTAGAGCTTTATAATATATGAAGTAAAATCTGACAAAATTGAAAAAATAGAAATGGATATTTCAACAAATATAACTGTAATTTCAACACTCCTTTCTTAATTGATAGTGCAAGAACAGACTAAATAAGTAAAGATACAGCAAACATGAGAAATACTATTGTTGCAGAAAAAAAAACAAGTTATTGTCACACAACCAGGAAATATTATGAACGCAGACACTTTGAAGGGTGAGGGGGAATGGAATTTATTGGATGAAAAGGAAAAGCCTCTCAGTAAAGCAACAGGGGTTCCTGTTACCAGGCCCCAACCTCACAGATTAAATCCCAGCTCACCACCCAGGAAAAGGAGAGGCCAGACTCCTTCTCCTGCAAAGGGTGCTAACTTTCTGAGGTTCCAACCAGTCCTCCCTGTGCACAGGTGGGCATTATTCAGAAAGGATCAGTTGGAAAAAGGGAAGGCTTCATCTGGGACAGGCAGTCCAGTTTTTCAGCCTTCAGGCTGTTTCAGTCTTGAAGGTGGGGTTTTCCCAGGGGACCTTTGGCTGCCTCCTGTCTCTATCATTCCCCCTCTAAAAAAGTACATCTAACTGCCTTTAAAATAAGGGAAAGGATAAAGACGAAGACTAATCTTAACTGCTTCCTGCTGACAGTGAGGCGCTGTTTTGGGAAGTTGGCAGTCAGATCTCCCTCAGGCCAGTCTAAGGATTCCTGGCAAAAGGGCCATCGTCCAAGGCGGCATGACCGTTTGGAGTTTGATGGCCTGAAGGAGAGAAGAGACAAACAAGGTTAACCCTTCAAAACAAGGTTATTAGACTAAATACCCGAGAGAGTTTAAACAGAAGCGCCACGCACTGAGTTTGTTGAGAGCCCACCTTTATACCAACATCCGAGAGTCAGCTATAGCTCAAACCTCTTGGCCAAGAACAAAAGGTGGTCCACATTTTTATACCAGTTTAGGGTCAGGGGCAGTAAGCAGATGATTACAGAAGCAGAAGGAGCAGGTTAGGGGAGAAGAGGGGCCTAACAAAAAGTTCTACTTAAAATTGTGTTTTTACTCAGAATGTGGGTTAGCAGTGTGGGGTAACAGTTACACAGTTGCAGCTACAGGATGTACAGGGCTGGTGGTCCCTGTTTCTCAGAAAATTGGTTACAAAGATGCCAGGTGTCTCAGACCACAAGCTTTTGGAACAGAATGCCCACATAGCTCAGGGTGGGCAAAATGGAGTTAGCAGGATCGTTAAAAATGTATTCATTATAGCCAAGCTAGGGTATTTCAAGATAACATGTATCAAAAGGGAACAAGGGGTGGGTGAGGACAGCTCAAAAATCCCGAGGCCTTTTACCAGTTTGTACCGGAAGAGGGAAGGCAAAAGCCTGTCTGGTTAAAAACAAAAAACAAACAAACAAAAACTTTTACCCTTTTGCCAGCATGTTAGGCTTCTGGGTTGCCTTCCCCTGAGCCCAGTCCTAAGCCAACCAATTTAAGGTTTGTGAAATTAACTCTTCCCAGTTTGAAGGATGCATATGACACAAGTATCCCTTAGTATGGACACACAATTGCCTATCAGTGAAGAGAGGACAGAGGAGGAAAAAAGAAAAAACAAAGCAGGCATTTTTTTTAAAGGAGTCACAGGGATTTAGGATGCCTTCTAAAGGGGTACAGACTGAGAATGAATGGCTACTCATCTAGAAAGAGGGGAGCAAGCATCCCTGGTTCTTTTCTCTTTCTAGCAAATACCTGGGGTATGTGAGGGAGAGAAAGTGAAGCATTTCTCTTTCTTTCCTCCATTCTTGTATCTCCTAGTCTCAGTCACCAGGACAGGGTGCCACTCATGGGTGTTAAAGTGACTTTCACCCATGTTAACAGGGGGGCTTAGGTGATGGAAGTATCTGCTCTTACCCACATAAGCCCTATCTCCCCTGCTGTCAGTAACTTTGACAGGAACAGGAACTTTCCCAGGAACAGGAGAGGCCAGACTCCTCCTGCCTGCAACTGGTGCAAACTTCCTGAGGCTCCACCCCTATCTCCCAGTGTGCAGGTGGGCATTATTCTGAAAGAATCAGTTGGGAAAAGGGCAGGCTTCATTTGGTATGGGAAGTACAGTTTTTCAGCCTTCAGGCTGTTTTAGTCTTGAAGGTGGGGTTTTCCCAGGGGACCCTTGGCTGCCTCCTGTCTCTATCACCATCAACCAACTGGATCTAGCTGACATCTATAAAATATTTTATACAACTGTAAAATATACATTATTTTGAGGCATACATGGAACACTCTCAAAGAGACCATATGCTAAGCATGAACAAATGTCTCAGTATACTTAAAAGGAGTGAAATCATATAAAGTATATTTTCTGATCCCAATAGAATTCTATTAGGAATCAACAACAAAATAATTGGAAAACCTTCAAAATTTGAAAATTAATCCATAAAGTTGTAAGCCCATTGGTCTAAGACAACCTTTTGTGAGATATTTGAAAAAAAACAATTATATGAATGAAAATGGAAATGCAAAATCAAAAAGTTGATGGAATGTAGCTAAACTAGTGCTTAGTGAGAAATACAGCTTTTACCCTTAATTTTTAAAAACATGAAAAATTTAATGTTAAGAATGTAAGATTCTTCTCTAAAAAACCTGAAGACACATAAATTAAATCCAAAGTAATTAAAGGTAAATAATTAGTAAATATCTGAGTGAAAAGAATGAAAACGAAAGTAGAAAAGGGGAAAACCATAACTAAAACTTATCCATTTTTAAAGATTAAAAAAAAATGGAAGAAAAAAAAAACCTGACAGACTTTTAATTAGATTAACCGAGAAATAATGAGAGAAGAAACAAATTATCAAATTAGGAATGAAAAGGATCATCACTATAGACACTGTAGAAATTTATAATGTAGGACTATAAATTAGGACTATAGAAATTTATAACATAGGACTATAAAGGGAACATTATGAATTACTCTATTCCAACAACTGTGAAAATCCTAGATGAAATGGATAAATTTGTGTAATACACAAATTACTGAAACAAACTCAACAAAAACAGAAAATACTGAGACCTGTATCAAAAAATAGATTATTAGGAAAAAAGAGTATAAAATTGACAAAATTTTTGAAGTCACTTCCCTAAAGATCACATATAAACAGTATATATAAATGGCCAAAAAACATGAAAAGAAATGCTCAACATCACTAAGAATTAGGGAAATGCAAATCAAAACCACAGTACAATACCACCTTACTTCTGCAAGAATGGCTATAATTTAAAAATCAAAAAATAATAGACGTTGGTATAAATGTGGTGAATAGAGAACACTTTTACACTGCTGGTGGGAATGTAAACTAGTACAACCACTATGGAAAATAGTATGGACATTCTTTAAAGAACTAAAAATAGATCTACCATTTGATCCAGAAATCCCACTACTGCATATCTAACTAGAGGAAAAGAAGTCATTATATGAAAAAGACACATGCACACACATGTTTGTAGCAGCAAGATTTGCAATCGCAAAACTGTAACCACTCTAAATGACCTTTGACCAACAAGTGGTTAAAGAAATGTGGTATATGTATGTATATATACCATGGAATACTACTAAGCCATAAAAAGAAACAAAATAATAACATTCACAGTAACCTGGATGGAATTGCAGACCATTATTCTAAGTGAAATAACTCAGGAATGGAAAAGCAAACATTGTATGTTCTAACTTATAAGAGGGAGCTAATCTATGATGATGCAAAAGCATAAGAATGATACAGTGTTTTGGGTTTTACATCTAAGTATTTAATTCATCTTGAGTTAATTTTTATGTAAGGCGTGAGGAAAAGATACAGTTTCAATTTTTAGCATATAGCTAGCCAAATCTCCCAGCATCATTTATTAAATAGGGAATCTGGGTATATATCCAAAGGAATATAAATTATTACCTTATCAAGATACATGCACACATATGTTCATTGCAGCACTATTCACAATAGCAAAGATAAGGAATAAACCCAAATGCCCATCAATGATAGACTGGATAAAGAAAATGTGATACATATATATCATGAAATACTATGCAGCCATAAAAAGGAATGAGATTATGTCCTTTGCAGGGACATGGATGGAGCTGTATGCCATTATCCTCAGCAGGCTAATGCAGAAACAAAAAACCAAACACCTTATATTCTCACTTATAAGTGGGAGCTGAACGATAAGAACACATGAACACAGGGAAGGGAACAACACACTCTGGGGCCTGTTGCAGTTGTGAAGAGTATGAGGAAGATACCTGATGAATGTTGAGCTTAATACCTAGATGATGAGTTGATCTTTGCAGCAAACCACCATGGCACACATTAAACTATGTAACAAATCTGCACATTCTACACATGCACCTGGAACTTAAAAGTTGAAAGAAAAAGAAAAAATGAATGATATAATAGTTTCTGAGGACTCGGGGGGAAGCGTGGAAGGAGGGTGAGGGATAAAAAACTACATATCAGGTGATGTGTTCACCAAAATCCCTGAAATCACCACTGAACAACTTATCCATGTGACAAAACCACTCGTTCACTAAAAACTATTGAAATGATAATAATAATTTTAAAATAACACAAGATAATTCTTAAAGTAATTTAAATGTTGTTTTAATAATTCTATATCAGTTATATGAACATTTTGATATAAAATTAGACAGACTGTCTTTCATTTGTAAATGTTTTAGCTTTTTTGGTTCATTACTTTTTTTTAATATGTAAAACTTTCTGTGGTTAAAATATTAAAGCTAGAGGCATCATGCTACCTGATTTCAAACTATACTATAAGGCTATAGTAATCAAAACAACATGGAACTGGTACCAAAACAAAGATATAGACCAATAGAACAGAACAGAGGCCTCAGAAAGAATGCCACGCAACTGATCTTTGACAAACCTGACAGAAACAAGCAATGGAGAAAGGATTCCCTATTTAATAAATGGTGTTGGGAAAATTGGATAGCCATATGCAGAAAGCTGAAACTGGATCCCTTCCTTACATTTTATGCTAAAATTAACTCAAGATGGATTAATGACTTAAATGT
>CAUYLG010013645.1:0-70785 GCA_963573385.1 Cacajao melanocephalus
GAACAAGAATCCTGTTCTCTCTCCCTCTTTTTCTTCCTCTTTCTTTCTCTCGTACATTCTTTTTTTTCTTTCTTTCACTCTCACTTTCTTTCCTCTCTTTTCCTTTCTTTCAAAAAAAAAAAAAAAAAAAAAAAAAAGAAACAAAGTACACTTACTATTCATTAAATGGAAGTCAGCTTCATAGAGGTCTTCATCCTCATTGTCTTTACATTGAATAGGCTGAGGAGGACGCACAAGAGGAGGGGTTGCTCTTGCCATCTCAGGGGTGGCAGAGGCAGAAGAATCCACATATAAGGAGACTCACAGAGTTCAACCCTGTGTTGTTCCAGTATCGATTTTGTATTTCTTATTGTATCACAGTATCATATACATACAAATATGTTTGTGTGTGGCTACGTGTGTGCATGTATATAAAACTTTCCATTCTATTCCATTGTCTATTCATGCTATGGTCTGAATGTTTGTGTCCCACCAAAATTTATATGCAGAAACCTAACCCTCAATGCAATAGCATGAAGACGTGGGCCCTTCAGAAGTGATTATGTCATAAGGATGGGGTCCTAATGAGTAGGATTGCTGCAATTATGAAGGAAGCCAGAGGGAGCTTGTTTGCTGCAGTCACCATGTGAGGACACAACAAGAAGGCATCATCTGGAAAGCAGAGGGTGAGCCCTCACCAGACATGTGATCTGTTTGGACCTTAATTTTAGATTTCCCAGCCCTTAGAATTATGAGCAATAAATTTGCATTGTTGATAAATTATCCAGTATATGGTATTTTTGTGGCAGCAGCCCAAACACAGTAAGAAAATTTGTTTTCGAGTGAATACTGTGCTACTTTTTTTTAACTATAGTCTTGTAGAATGTCTTTAAATTTGGTAGGGAAAATTCCCTCATTGTGCCATTTCTTTGTCTGTTGGCGCTCAGTTCCATTTCTGCCCATTATTGCTCTTCTCTGAATTGCAGGAAATTCAAAACGAGCCTGTGGCTCTGGCTGTGGCAGCAGCAAATAACTGCAGGAGACTGCCAGCTAAGACAATAGCACTGTATTCATGGCAGCTGTGGCAGCAAATCTAACAGCATCAGCAACTTCTGCTTCTGAAAAACATAGGGTCCTGGCTTCCTGAAAAGTGGTGATGACAGTAGTACACAGTTCCAGGAGCAGGCTCTCCCTTGCCTCGGTTACCCTGCACTTTGGGACTGTAGATAATATCAAGTTTCCTTTCCTCCTGCAACCCTAGGGATGATAACAGCTTCTCACGAGTACTGATCTCTGGGGAATAGTATTGGTCCCTTTTTGGTTCCTTCAGCCCTCTCAACACTTTTGTAACCATTTCCGTGTATTTAATTCACTTTGCTTGAAAAGCCAGAAATGTGAATGTTTCTTTTTTTTATTTCCATAGCTCTTTGGGTCCAGGTGGTTTTCAGTTACATGGATGAGTTGTATATTGGTGAAGTCTGAGATTTTAGCATAACTGTCGCCTGCGTAATATACACTGCATCCAATATATAGTTTGTTGTTGTTGTTGTTTTCACAGCAGCTGCTCGGGTCAGCAGCCACTTGGGCAGGCACTGAGGTGCAGAAGTTTTGCATACTTTAGCTCCAGGAAATCCAGTGAGGCAGGGGATCTGTCCACTCCCGTAGGAAAAGGGCTGAAGCCAGGGAGCCAAGCAGCCTCACTCGTCAGTCCCCACTCTCACAGAACCCCACAAGCTAACACCCACTGGCTTGGAATCCCTGTCAGCCAGGACAGCAGGCTGGAGACTGCCTAAGACTATTGCGTTCACGGCTAGAAGGGGTGGCCACCATCACTGCAGTTCCAGTCAGCCATTTTCCCTGCCAGCGAGACTGGGCGGTTTGGACTGGGAGGAATTCCCCACAGCACAGCACAGTGGCTGTGACAGATCATTGCCAGGGTGCTTCTTTAAGTGGGACCCTGACCCATTCCTCCTCACTAGGCAGGGCCTCCCTATGGTAATTTCAGCATCTCCAGACAGGGAGTTATGGACAGAATTCTGATCTCCCTGGGTTGAGCCCCTAGTGGGAGGGGCACTGTGATCACCACTGATCAGCAGTGTTAGTCTTTTCTACCTGCTGGCTCTGAAGAGTTAGGGGAGCCCAGGTGAGGGAGTTTTCCCCCAGTGCAGCACACTTGTTTAGCCAAGTGGCAGCCAGCCTGCTGATTTAAGCATATCCCTAATCCCGTTCTTCCAGACTGTGTGAGATCTCCCAACAGGGGTGTCCAGACACCTCATACAGGAGCACTCCAGCCAGCATCAGGTTGGTGCCTCTCTGGGATGGAGCTCCCAGAGGAAGGAACAGGCAGCCAACTTTGCTTTTCTGCAGCCTCTACTGGTGATACCTCCAGGCGCAGGAGGGACCTAGGTGAATAGGGTTACAGTGGACCCCCAGCAAACTCCAGCAGCCCTGGGGAAGTGGGGCCTGAATTCTAAAAGAAAAACAAACAGAAAGCAACAACAACAACAAAATCAATGAAAAAGACACCACAGAAACTCCAGCCAAAAGTCAGCAGCCTCAAAGACTGAAGGTAGATAAACCCATGAAGATGACAATCAATGCAAAAACACTGAAAACTCAAAAAACCAGAGAGCCTCTTCTCCAAGTAATTCCAACACTCTCCAGCAAGAGCATAGACCTAGGCTGAGTCTGAGATGGATAAATTGATGGAAGTAGGCTTAAGAAGGTGGGCAATGACAAACTTCACTGAGCTAAAGGAGTATGTTTTAACCCAACGTAAAGAAGCTAAGAACCATGATAAAACATTACAGGAGCTGTTAACCAGAATAACCAGTTTAGAGAGGAACATAAATGACCTGATGGAGCTGAAAAATACAACACAATAACCTCACAATGCAAACACAAGTATCAATAGATGAACAAACCAAGCAGAAGAAAGAATATCAGACCTTGAAGACTATCTTGCTGAAATAAGAGAGGCAGACAAGATTAGAGAAAAAAATAAAAAGAATGAACAAAACTTCCAAGAATTATGGGATTATGTAAAAAGACCAACCCTGTAACTGATTGGGGCACCTGAAAGAGATGAGCAGAACAGAGCCAAGCTGAAAAGCACACTTCAAGATATCATCCGGGAGAACTTCCCCAACTAGCAAGACAGACCAATATTCAAATTCAGGAAACCTAGAGATCCCCAGTAAGATACTCCATGAGAAAATCAACCCCAAGACACATAATCATCAGATTCTCCTCTAAGATTGGATCGAAACAAGGGTGCCCACTCACCATTTCTTTTCAACATGGTACTGGAAGTTCTAGCAAAAGAAATTAGGCAAGAGAAAGAAGTAAAAGACATCCTAATTAAAGAAAGAAAGAAAGAAGTGAAATTGTCTCTATTTGCTGATGACATAATTTTATATATAGAAAACCATACAGATTCTACAAAAAAACTTATAGAACTAATAAATGAATTCAACAAAGTTGCAAGATACAAAATCAACATACGAAAATCAGCAGCATTTCCATGTACTAAAAATGAACTATCTAAAAGAGAAATTAAAGGAAAATTATTCTATTTACAATCACAATTTCAAAATTAAATATGTACGTATAAGTTTAACAAAGGAGGTAAAAAAAATCTATATACTGAAAACTATAAAACACTGATGAAAGAAATTAAACAAAAAAAGAAAATATCCTATATTCAGAGACTAGATGTGTATTGTAAAACTGTCCATACTACCAAAAGCAATGTATAGATTCAATGCAATCCTTATCAAAATTCTAATGTCATTTTTCACAGAAATGTTTTTTTAAATCTTTAACTTTGTATGGAACAACAAAAGACCCATAATAGCCAAAACAATTTTGAGCAGAAAGAAAAAACCTGGAGGCATCTTGAAAGCACACCCTGCTTTCAAAACATATTATAAACTGATTGTAATCAAAACAGCATCGTACTTACATAAAAACAGAAACATCAACAAATGAAATAAAAAAGAAAGCCAAGAAATGAATCCACACGTTTAGTTAATTGATTTTTGATAAAGTTGTCAAGAACACAAAAGGGAAAAATAGTGTCTTCAAAAGATGGTCTTGAGAAAACTAGACATCCACATATACAAGAATGAAACTGGATCTTTGTCCTGCACAATATATAAAAATTAACTCAAAATAGATTAAAGACTTAAGTATAATAGCCGAAATAAGAGAGGCAGACAAGATTAGAGAAAAAAATAAAAAGAATGAACAAAACTTCCAAGAATTATGGGATTATGTAAAAAGACCAACCCTGTAACTGATTGGGGCACCTGAAAGAGATGAGCCGAAACTAGAAGAAGAAATAGGAAAAAAAAGGTCCATGACATTGGTCTGATCGTTGATTTTTTTTTGGATATATGACCTTGAAAGCATAGCCAACAAAGGTAAAAATAGACAAATGGGATTACATCAAATTAAAAAACTTCTACATCACAAAGGAAACAACAAAGCAAAGAAACGGCCCATAGCATGGAAAAAAATTTGCAAGCCCTACATCTGATAAGAAGCTAATACTCAAATTATATAAGAACTCAATTCAATAGCCAAAAAATAATAATAATCCAATTAAAAAATGGGCAAAGGACCTGAACAGATATTTTCTAAAATGACACAAAAATAGTCAACAGGTAACATAAAAAAAATGTTTAGCATCACTAATTATTAAGAAAATGCAAGTTAAAACCAAAATGAGATATCACCTCACGCCTGTTAGAGTAGCTTTTTTAAAAAAGATGAAGGATAAAAAGTGTTGGCAAAGATGCACAGAAATAGGAACTCTTGTACACTGTTGGTGGGAATGGAAACTAGTACAGCCATTAAGAAAACTGGTATGGCAGTTCCTCAAAAAGCTAAAACTAAGAAGTACAGTATGATCCAGTAATCTCATTTCTGGCCATACACTCAAAGGAACTGAAATCAATATGTTGAGGGGACATCTGCATGCCTGTGCTGACTGTTGCATTATTCACAATAGCCAGTCTACGTAATCAAACTAAGTGTCCATCAGTAGATAAATATATTTTTTAAAGTGTGGGTGGCCACTTTGGCAATACATATACTAAAATTAGAACAATACAGAGAGGATTAGTATGATCCCTCTGTAAGGATGACATGCAAACTTGTGAAGCATTACACATTTTTATGTGCTACCTACAAGACACTCATTTATGAAGATACATATAGACTGAAAAGAAAGAGGTGAAAAAAATTCTATGCAAATGGAAATCAAAAGTGAGCAGGGATATCTAAATATATCAGATAAAACAGACTTTACATCAAAAACAGTTTAAAAAGACAAGAATGTCATTATATAATAATAAAGGAGTCAATTCAGCAAGAGATGTAATAATTCTAAATATATGCACGTGACACCAGAGCACTCAAATTCATAAAGCAAATATTGCTAGATTTACTTCAGCACCCCACTCACAGCATTAGACAGATCGGTGAGACAGAAAATGAACAAAGAAACAGTATACATAATTTAGACATTAGACCAATAAGAATACACTTTTACAGAGCATCCAACAACTGCAGATTATACATTCTTCTCATCAGCACATGGAACATTCCCTAAGAAAGACCATACATCAGGCCTCAAAACAAACAACAACAAATTTTTACAAATTAAATCATATCAAGTATCATCCCAGACCACTGTGTAATAAAACTAGAAATCAATATCAAGAGGAAGCCTGAAAAAATATACGAATACATGGAAATCAAACAACATGCCCCTGAATGATCATTGAGTCAGTAAAGAAATTAAAACAGGCTGGTCACAGTGGCTTACACCTCTAATCCCGGCACTTTGGGAGGCGAAGGCAGGCAGATCACCTGAGGTAGGGAGTTTGAGACTAGCCTGGCCAACATAGTGAAAGCTTGTCTCTACTAAAAATACAAAAATTAGCTGGGTATGATAGTGCATGCCTGTAATCCCAGCTATTCAGGAGGCTGAGGCAAGAGAATCACTTGAACCCAGGAGGCAGAGGTTGCAGTGAGCCGAGATCATGCCACTGCACGCCAGCCTAGGCAACAGAGTGAGACTCCATCTCAAAAAAAAAAAAAAAAAAAAAACCCAAAAATAAAGTTGGAAATTTCAAAAATTTTTTTGAAACAAATGAAAATAAAAACACAACATACCAAAACCTATAGGATATAGCAAAATCAGTGCTGAAAGGACAGTTTATAACATTAATGCCCATAACAAAAAAATAGAAAGATCACAAATTAACAAACTAACATCGCACGTCAAGGAACTAGAAAAACAAGAACAATCCAAACCCAAAGTTAGCAGAAGAAAAGAATTAACAAAGATCACAGCAATATAAAACAAAATAGATACAGATACAAAAAATATGAAGCACCAGTGATACCAAAATTTGGTTCTTTGAAAAGATAAACAAAATTGATCAACTGCTAGCTAGACTAGCCAAGAAAAGAAAAGATGCAAATAAACAAAATCAGAAACGCAAAAGGACGCACTATACCTGACACCACATAAATATAAAAGATCATCAGGGACTACTATTAACTCCTATGTACCCACCAACCTAGAAGAAATGGATAATTCCTGGAAATATACAATCATCCAAGATGGAATCAGGAAGAAGCAGAAAGCCTAACCATATCAATAATGAATAATGAGATTGAATCAGTCATTTTAAAATCTCTTAACACAAAGGAAGGGTCCAGGACCAAATGGATTCACAGCCAAATTCTACCAAATTTACAATGGAGAACTAGTACCAATCCTCCTGATTGGTTCCAAATAATTCAAGAGGAGGGACTTCGCCCTAACTCATTTTACAAGGCCAGGATCACCCTGGTATGAAAATAAGGACAAGACAAAAAAAAAGAAACTGCAAACCAATATCCCTAATGAACATTGGTGCAAAAATTCTCAACAAAATACCAGCAAACTAAATTCAACAACACATTGAAAAGATAATATACCATGATCAAAGGACTTTTATACCAGAAATGCAAGAATGGTTCAACATATGCAAATCAACAAATAAGATACATCACAGAAACAGAATGAAGAACAAAAATCATGTGACCATCTAATAGATGCTGATAAAGCATTTGATAAAATTAAGCATCCCTTTATCATAAAAGCCCTCACCAAACTAGGAATCAAAGGAATGTACATCAAAATAATAAGAGCCATACATAATAAACTCATAGCCAGCATCATACCAAACGGGAAAAAGTTGAAAACATTCCCTCCAAGAATTGGAACGAGCCAAGATTGCCTACTTTCACCACTCTTATTCAACATGGTACTGGAAGTCCTCACCAGAGCAATGAGGCAAGAGAAAAATATAAGATATCCAAACTGAAAAAGAGGAAGTCAAATTACTCCTATTCACTGATGATATAATCTTATATTTGGAAACCGTAAAGAATCCACCAAAAATCTCTTAGATTTGATAAATAAATTCAGTTAAAGTTTAAGGATGCAAAATTAATATATAGATATCAGCACCATTTCTACACACGAGTAATGTTCTAGCCAAAGATATTAGTCAAAATAATATTAATAATTTTTAAAAAGTAAAACCTTCTGCTCTACAAAAAATACTGTTAAGAAAAGACAATCTATAGACTGAGAGAAAATATTTCCCAAAAAGGACTGAATATATTTCCTGAATATGTAATAAATTATATATTTATATAATTACATTTAATTTATAAAAATGTATTTATATACCATGAATTATGTATTTCCTGAATATATAATGAATTCTTACAACCTAATAATAGGACAAACACCACAAAAAAAATTTTAAAGGGAATAATATAGGAGTTAAAAAGAAATTATTTAGGCAGATAACCAAGGTACAGGAGTCTTCGTAAGGATTTCTTTTATATAAAAAGCACCCCCAAAATCATTTCTTTTCTAACAGAAAGCAGCAAGCATAGAAAAATCAAGCTGCAGGCATAAATAAGCAAGCTGGAAGCTTGCATAGGTGAATACCGGCAGCTATGCCAAAGGCCAGGTATAAACAACATGGAGGTTTTCTCCTCCGTTCTCCTTGTCGCCCTGTGTGCCAGCCAGGTGGAAACCACATCTGCATAATAAAAGATTAGGGTCGGAGACCTAGCCTCTTTTGGACTATGTAAATGCCACACCTGGGCCCTATGTAAATCAGACACCGCCTCCTCAAGCCCTCTATAAAACCAGCAGCTTCCCACCTCGACCAGGGAGATCCCGTGGGAACTCTGTCCCTCTACACAGGGGAGCTTTCCTCTTGTTTCTTTCACCTGTTCTTAAACACACTCCGTGTGTGTGCCCATATCTTTGTTCTCCTTAGCGCGAGACAACGAAACTCAGTTATTTCCCCAAACAAAACCGCCTCGTTGTGGGGACTCACCCAGGATGAGAATCAGAACCGACGGTATATTCATCAGAGCAGTGAGTACAGGTGCAGACCTTAACTTTCATCTCTGTCCCTTCTTTTCGAGGCTCTCGGCCTCCATTTTAAAATCAAATCGGGCGGGGTGCGGTGGCTCACGCCTGTAATCCCAGCACTTTGGGAGGCCGAGGCGGGTGCATCACGAGGTCAGGAGTTGGAGAGCAGCCTGACCAACATGGAGAAACCCCGTCTCTACTGAAAATACAAAATTAGCCAGGCGCGGTGGGCGCCTGTAATCCCAGCTACTCGGGAGACTGAGGCAGGAGAAATGCTTGAATCCGGGATGCTGTGAGCTGAGATCGCGCCATTGCACTCCAGCATGGACAACAGGAGCGAAACTCCATCTCAAGAATGATAGTAATAATAATAATAATTTAATTCAATTTAAAAATAAAATTAAAATCAAATCAAACCAAATAATGGGCATCCTACATCCATCTAAATGCTGACAGGGCGGCCGCCATTCTTGAAGTCTCGGATGTTAGGCTTGCTTAGGAGAACGTGGAGAACCTCCCAATACTCACGGGTCATCGGGCATGTTGGCCGTTCTTCGAACCTGTTTCCTTTCACGGAAGACATAGGCATCACGTGGGGCAGGAAAAGGTCCTAAAGCAACTGAAGATTTCTGGCCAGGGCTACACCCTGGTGTTCTGCGAGGGCTTCTGGGCTGACCCCAGCTTCCAACCCCCGACTGGGTGTGGGCAACAGGATCTCCAGCTGTCCTATCACAACGTTTCCTCCTTTCCTATCCGCAGTTGCCATGCCTCCTATCCTCTTTGTGTATGCAATGTGTGAGAATTTTTACAGTTCAGGGAAATGGTTCTATTAGGAAAGATTAGCGAATGCCACAGTAACTGGGAATATAGCACAAGGGAATGCTGTGTTCTGTGATTTTCTAGGAGCAAAAAGCCTTTCTCAATAAGCATTTCTCTCTACCCTTCCTCTGGGAAGCCCACGGTATTTCTGGGTCAACAGCGCCACCTAGTGGAATAGGACTCCTCTCCATGAGGCACGTTGTTGGTCTTTTGCTGTAACACTCTAGCTTCCCAGTTCTCCTCCCTTTTGCACTCCTTTACTAGAAACCAGGCTTTATGCCCCTTCTGTGAATGGGAAAACTCTGCCTTCAACAATTAGGAGTGAAATGTCCTCCAAAGCCAAATTTTAATTCTGATACTGTCCCATCAGCAGGAAAAAATGCCATTAGGTCCCTACATTCTTTTAAGGCACCCATTCTGCCCCCAGTTTAAACGGTACTTAATTAGTAAGGAGGTTTTAAGTCCAGAAGTTAACTGCAACCATTCTCTAAGGGTAAATCATTCTCTAAATACCTGAGATTGGGTAATTTATAAATAAAATAGGTTTATTTAGCTCCTGGTTCTGCAGGCTTGGAAGTTCAAGGACATGGTCACCGTCACCCTCATTTCTGATGAAGGCATCATAACATGGCAGAAAAGGTCAAAGGAGAAGTGAACAGTGCAAAGAAAGTAAAACCTGAAGAGCATCCTGACTTTATAACAACCCACTCTTTTAGGAACTAATCCATTCCTGTGAGAACGAATCCAGTGTTACCAGAGTGAGAATGCAAAGCCATTTCATGACGGATCCACCCCCATAACCCAAATATTTCCCACTAGGTCCCACCACATGGGGACCAAATTTCAACATGAGTTTCGGTAGAGACAAACAAACCATATCCAAACCGTATCCACCTTATACAAAAATTAACACAGGATGGATTGCAGACTTAAATATAAAATGTAAAACCATATAAAACTTTTAGGGAAAAAAGGAGAAAATTTTGGGGATTTAAACATAAGCAGAGTTCTTAGACTTGCCATTAAATGTATGATCCATAAAAGGAAAAATTAATTAATTGGACTTAATAAAATTTAAAAGTTTTCTTGGTGAAAGGCCCTATTAAGGACATAAAAATACAACCTATAGACCAGGAGAAAATATTTTCATACCACCTATTTGGCAAAAGACTAGTATCTAGAACACATAAAGAACTCTCAAAATTCAACATTTAAAAAATAAATAATTAGAAAAGACAAAAGACATGAAATAGTTCACTAAAGAGAATATTCAAATGACAAATGCATGAAAAGATTTTCAATATTATTAGCTACAATTAATTTAATATAAATTAAAACAACAATGAAATGTTACTACATACCTAGAGGGTGGCTGAAATTAAAAACTGAGAATATCAAATGCTGGTGAGGATGCATAAAAACCGGATCATTCATACACCACTGATGGGAATGTAAAATGTACATGAAAATAAATTAGTTTGGCAGTTTCTTTTAATATTAAACATGCAACTATCATACAGCTCAGCAATTGCATTCTTGAGCATTTATTCCAGAGAAATGAAAACATAGTCACACAAAAAAATCTGTATGTGAATGTTTATAGTGACACTGTTCACAACTGCAAAAAAAAATTGGAAATAATTCAAATGTCCCTCAATGGGTAAATGTTTAAACAAACTGCAATACATCCATGCCATGGGATACTGCTCAACAATGGAAAAGAAAAACAACCTGGACGAATTTCCAGATAATTTTCTGAGTGAAAAAACAAAAATCCCAAAAGCTTCTATACTATATGATTCCATTTAAATAAGAAGTAGGGTGGAAAGACATTGGGTGTGGATATAAAATGGCAACATGGGGGAACCTTGTTCTTTATCTTGTTTATCAATGTTAATATCCTTGTGTGATATTGTACTGTATTTTTGCAAGATGTTACCAGTGAACATAACTGAGTAAAGTGACAGAGGATCTCTTACTTCTAAAAATTTAAGAAGTAAACCAGATACAAAGAAATATGATGCAAAGAAAACCTCATTTACAAGTTCATGTCCTTTGCAGGGACATGGATGAAGCTAGAAACCATCATCCTCAGCAAACTAACACAGGAACAGAAAACCAAACACTGCATGTTCTCACTCATAAGTGGGAGTTGAACAATGAGAACACATGGACACTGAGAGGGGAACATCACACACTGGGGCCTGTGGCAGGGGTGCGGGGGGAAGGAGAGGGATAGCATTAGGACAAATACTTAACGCATGCGTGGCTTAAAACCTAGATGATGGGTTGATAGGTACAGCAAACCACCATAGCACATGTATATGTATGTAACAAACCTGAACGTTCTGAACATGTATCCCAAAACTTAAAGCAAAATTAAAAAAAAAAAAGAAAGAAATACAAGAAAACCTCATTCACAATCTGGCGCATCTAGTCTTCCTTTTATTTACAATAGTTGATTCTCAATCCTGGATGTTTTAACTCCCACAGTAGACATTTGATGATGTCTGGAGACATTTTTGATTGTCACAATTCAAAGAGTGATACTGCATCTAGTGGGTAGAGGCCAGGAATGCTGCCAAACATTCTGAAATGCACAGAACAGCCCCCATAGCAAAGAATTATCAAGACAAAAATGTCAACAGTGCTGAGGTTGAGAAACACTGATTTATAATGTCAATATCTTTCACTCTGCATCAACATTTACAACATCTGTCCCTCCCAAATGAGGAATCTCATTGATTATTAGTAATTTCAGGACAGGAACTAAGTGAAATTACTAAGTGAACGAAAATAACTAAATGTTTTTCTCCTGAGGGATAAAGGCTAAAATTACCAAAAATGAAAATAAAGCAAAATTAATTCAACCAAACTTGATTTTCATTGTACATGTAGCAATACGAGATGTTATGAGTAACAACAAATATAAGACATGCTGCCCCAAAAAGCTTAATATTTTGGAGAGTATAAGACACAGTAATAACAGTAAGGCAAAATTATTTTTTACTGTCATAATTTGGATAAGTTAGTCTGTTTCAGACTGACTGACACAATATTTATTACTGTGTCGAAGATGACAAAATATGAGTAAAAAATATTTACTCATATTAAAAAAAAATATTTACTCATATTTTGTCATCTTCGACACAGTAATAACAGTAAGGCAAAATATGAATAAAAATGCTTAATATGTAAATAAGAATAATTGAGAATAACAAACTTGAGTTGGCCCTTAATAGATTTAAGAAGAAAAGAATTTTAGAATTGAAAGCAATTAATAATATTTCATTTAGCTATTCATTTTGTAAGTGAAGTAGCTGAAACAGACTGACTAAATTATCCAAATTTGACAGTAAATTACTGAGACGAGAACTCTAGTCGTCTGATTCCTGATCCTTTTTTGCTGCTTCCTGAATAACATACTGCCTTTGTGATTGCTGGAAAGAGAGAAAACCCTGTCTATCAGTGGAAATGTACATCATCTTTTCATCATCATGATCATGTAGCAATGCTAGACTCTGTGAATACTAGATGCTGATTCTCAGTCTGGATATTGATGACCCCACAGTGGACATTTGCTGATGTCTGGATACATTTTTGATTGTCCATCATCATCACAGCTAACATTTGAGTTTTAGTAAACATATTGGTGAAGGGCTCACATTATGAAATATCAGAAAGTAAGATTGGAAAGGAATGAGCATGTGAAGAAGAAAATATGACTAAACAGAATAGTAACAGTGTCAATCTAAATGTTGTAGATGTTAAATGAGAAGTAAAAGTAAGTGCTACAGAAATTTCAAGGACAGTCAGATTCCGATGGCTTAAGGGTAGTTAGGCATGGTTTGGTAGAAGAGGTGAGTTGGAGCTGAGAATTCAAGAACTCCATATGATTTAGAAGGAGATAAGAAGATTATCTAGATAAGGAAGACAGTATAGAGCACAGAGTTAAATAAACCAGTGGCTTTCAGAACAGCAAAGAAACAAAATTAGCTACAATAGAAGACTTGAGTAGAGAGGAAATAGGGCTGAAAAGGCAGGATCGCTCCAGACTGTACAGAAACCCAGGGAAACTGAATTTACTCTGGCAAAGAGAAATCACTGCAAGCGCTTAAGCAGAATAACATCTGGCAATGATGTAGGATGGATTGAGCCAAGAGAGATATAAGGGAAGGCAGGGAGCTATTCATCTAAGAACAAAGAATAACAATACTACACAATATCTGTAATGTATTTTGCTATTACTACTTGGTAGACACTGTACTAACATGCACTTTTTTATTTAATTCGCACCACTATCCTGTAAAAGAAATTGAATTAGTGAAAATTTTTTGCCCTCCATTCTCACATACCACTCAAGATAACACTTCTGACACCACATGTGGGGGAGTTATTTCCCCACACACCAAGCAATCAACTCTGCAGTGGACATCAGCTGGGTGTCTTTTACTTCAGTTGTGATTCTATCGACTTGGAAATAAGGTCAGATCCCACAGGTTGAGGGCTCAGGACCACAAGAATTCCCCCGCTTCAGATGCCAGTCACAAGTAGATTGTCACCCATACTTCTGACTGACCAGCTATAAACTGGGGGCCCCTACAATCCTCTCCTTGGACTCAATGAACTTGCTAGAGCAGCTCACAGAACTCAGGGAAACACTTTACTTACATCAACTCATTAATTATTGAGGATATTACAAAGAATACAGATGAACAGCCAGCTGGAAGAGGTACATAGGGTAAGGCATGCGAGAGGGTGGGGGTGTAAAGCTTCCATGCCCTCTCTGAGCATGCCACCCTCAAGGAACCTACATATGTTCAGCTATCAGGAAGCTCCCCACACACTATCCTTTTAACTTTTTATGGAAACTTCATAACATAGGCAGTGATTGATTACACTGGTCATTGGTGATCAGCTCAACCTGCAGCCTCTCTCCCTCCCTAGTGGTCGGGCGAATGCAGCCGAAAGTTCCAACTCTAATCATCCCTTGGTGTTTCTGGCGACCATCCCCCATCCTGCTACCAGTTATCTCACTAGCATTCAAAAGCCACTCTTACCATTTAAGAAATTTCAAAGGTGAGATTTCAGAGGGAGACCTCGTCTAGAGTTCAGTGGTGTGATCATAGCTCACTACAGCCTCTACCTCCGGGGCTCAATCATATTAACCCCATTTTATAAGTGGGAAAATTGAGTCAGAGAGGCTAAGTAACTTGTCCTTATCACAAACTAGGGAGTAGCGGAGGCAGAATTTGTGCCTGGATAATATGACACTATAATATGAACTTATGCTCTTAACTATGCCATGTAAACAAAGTATGGGAGGCCATTGTTTGGACTAGCCTCCTGCACGAGGTCCGAAGAGATCAAACAAACCAGAATGAAGTCATTCATATTAGGTGCCACATAATCAAACTAACCTCTGAAATAGACCAGTTTTCCAAAAACAGAAGATTCATAACAGCCAATCAGAAGGCGTACAGTTTACCTAAGCTAGCATGATAGGGATGTTCCCTCTGTTTTTACACTATAAGGAAGGAAACTTTGAATCGACCAATCTACTTTTTGTTCCATTTCTGCTTTCTTCTACCCTTTTCTACCTGTGAAGCCAAACTCCTCTGCTCAGCTCATCTGAACACTCATTCTATTTTATAAAACGAGGTGGTGTTTGATTCTGGAATCACAAATAAAAGCCAATTTGAACTTTAAGCTAAATTTGCTGTAATTGCATCTTTTGATAGCCATGTCCTCCCATATTATTAAACATATTACTGAAAGAATCCAAGAACAAAATAATTAGGGTTGAACTAGTAATTAGTAGCAAAAAGGAAATGCAAAGGAGAGAAACAAAGCTTAACAATTTAATGTTTATTAGATAAATGGGAATGGGAAAGAGTGAAAAATGAGTAAGTGTTGGGAGTGATTAATACCACAGATAGAAACAGGGGAATCACAAGGTGGATCCAGAGGGGAAAGATGAGTAATAAAAATTTCATATATGTTGCATTTGGGAAGATGAAAAGACATCTATGTAGAAATGCTAGAATATAGCTAAGGTAGATATTAGAAACTCAGGAGAGAGGTAAGGATTGGAAATACAGATTTTGAAATTACCCAACATAAAATGGATAGTAGAAGCAACAAAACCATTAAGCTCTCCGAGTTTAAAAAAAAAAGGAAAAGAAAGGTTCAATACTTGGGGTATAGCAATAGTTAAGAGGCAGAAGAGAGGTGGGAGGAGAGCCAGGACAGGGTACTCTCAGAGTTCTACAAATGAGAGTTTCAGAAGAGGGCAGTGAACACACTTGGTACCACACAGGCTGCCTTCTCCTTTCATTCTGTACTCTCTCCCTGGAAGACCTTGTTCTTTACCCTTTACTTAAAGCACGTCCACCTATATGCAAATGAATCATACATCCATATCACCAGGCCCTATGTTTCATCTAAGTTGAATGCTCGAGTATCAAACTACCTACTTTTATCTCCACCTGGATACCCACAGTGTATCTCAAATTCTACATGTCCAAAATCTAACTCTGCCTCTCAAAACACGTTTTTCTTCCTGTTTGTCAGAAAACAGAATCTAGCTGCACAAACAGGAATCCTATGAATAATCCATGACCTGCCTCTCTTTCACATCCCAACCCCAGTCAATTCATTTCAAGTCATTATGAGTTTTAGCAACTATCTCTGTCCCTTTCTTGCAATCTCTGGCTATTATCTTCCTAGCCTAAGCTACCACAGTCTTTCACTTGGAATAATGCAACTATCTCCTACTTAGACTTCAAATATAATCTTGCCCTCTTCAAATCCATTCTCCTCAGTGCAGTCAACAAATAATTTCAAATGCAAATCTGAATATGTTGCATAACATGCCCCAACCCTGCTTGAAACACTTCAGTTTCTATAGCTTTTAGGGTAACTATCAAATCTCTTGCCTTGGCCTACAGGACCTGCATGATTTGACCCTTGGCTATCTCTCAGTCTCATCTCTACCATTATTTTCTTTGCTGGTCTTTCAGTTTTTTGACTCTTCCATCCTCATAAACCTTTGAATATGCTTTTCCCACTACCTAGCAAACTCTTTTTACTCTCGTCACTTCCCTCCACTTCCTTTCACCTATTTATCCTTCAATTCTTGGTTCGGTGACACTACACCAAATCTCCCTAAGAGATGTTCTCATTGAACCATTTGCCTCTCCTTAGCATTGAACACAACTGTAATTTTATAATATGGTTGTCCTTTGAACAACACAAGTTTGAACTTCACAGGTTCACTTATACTTGAATTATTTTCAACAATAGGAAATGGAAAATACAGTATTTGAGGGACGTGAAACCCAGGTATACAGAGAGCCAACTTTTCTTTTTCTCTTTTTTTTTTCTTTTGAGACTAAGTTTTGCTCTTGCTGCCCAGTCTGGAGTGCAATGGCGCGCTCACCACAACCTCCGCCTCCCGGGTTCAAGCAATTCTCCTGCCTCAGCCTCCCGAGTGGCTGGGATTTACAGGCATGCACCACCATGCTCAGCTAATTTTTTATTTTTTTTTTTTTTTTTTTTTTTTTTTTTTTAGTAGAGACGGGGTTTCTCCATGTTGGTCAGGCTGGTCTCGAACTCCCGACCTCAGGTGATCCACCCACCTCAGCCTCCCAAAGTGCTGGGATTACAGGCATGAGCTACCGTGCCCAGCTCCAACTCTTCATATAAGTAAGTTCTGCAGTTCTAACTTTAGGACTTAAGTATGCATGGATTTTTGGTATACGCAGGGATCCTGAAACCCAAACCCAGATTATACTGAGGGACGACTGTAATTTGTGATTGTTTGATCGATGTCAATTTCTCCTATCAGACCAAAAGCAGAAATTGTATCTTTTTATTCACTATTGAATCACCAAGACATAGCACAGTACATACCATGGGTGTTCATTAAATATTTGCAGAATTGATTACCAAATACTTTTAAGAAGCAAAAAAGAATGAGGACTGAGCAAGACAATTGGAGCTATCAAGATCAGTGATGACCTCTGAAAGTACAGTTTGAATATACTGATGAGGGTAGAATCCAGAATGCAGGGACTTAAGGAGCCACTGAGTAAAGAACATAGGGGAGAGAGGATGGACAAGAAGGCTGACAGAAGGGAGAAACAATGTCAAGGGAAAGCTGTTTTCCTTTTGTTATTGTTTATGCCATTATTGTTCTGCCTCCAATACTGAGAAGACTTAAACAGAGAAGAACTGAAAATATTAGAGACAGGATATAGTCAGATTAAGGGAGGACTACAGTTAAAGAAGTTTGTCTGAAAATGTCAACAAAGAAGTGAGGTAAGCAAAGATATCATAAAGGAGTAATTAACTTGGCTGGGCACAGTGACTCACGTCTCTAATTCCAGCACTTTGGGAGGCCAAGGCAGGCAGATCACCTGAGGTCAGGAGTTCGAGACCAGCCTGGCCAAATGGTGAAACTCCTTCTCTACTAAAAGTACAAAAATTAGCCAGGTGTGGTGGCGCATGCCTGTAATCCCAGCTACCCAGGAGGCTGAGGCAGGAGAATAGCTGGGACTTGGGAGGCAGAGGCTACAGGGAGCAGAGATCGCACCATTGCACTCCAGCCTCGGCAAAAAGAGCACTAGTCCATATCAAAAAAAAAAAAAAAAAAAAAAGGAGCAGTTAATTTAAGCATAATGATATAACCAGTTGAAAGCAGTATTAGAGTTCATAAAGAAGTTGACAGATTGGTAAACAAACAACTGATTAGGGAAAGCATACTGAAGAGAGCTGTGTTGCAATCAAAAGGTAAGGAAGCCATGTTAAACTACACCGCTTAGATATAATCAGCAAAATCCAGATTATGGGAGCTTGTACAGGATCAATAACCTTGTTCCTTCAGCAAATAAATTGCAAGGAAAAAAATAAAGGATGACTTTAAAGAATGAAAGAAACTTAAAGGACATACCATAACGTGGATTTGACTGGATCCTGATCCAGGTAAGCAAACTAAAAAATAAATAATTTTTTAAAAAGACAAATAGAAAATTGAATTCTGGATATTTGATGATAGTAAGAAAATATATTAAGTACTTCAGGTGTGATAAAAGTATTATGGTTATGCTTTTAAAAGATTCTTCAATTTTTCAGAAATCATACTGAAATGTTTAGATTTCAGATACCTGGTATTTGCTTCAAAATAATACAAGACAAGGTAAGTGGTTAGTGATACTGAAGCAACAAGATTGGTCATAAGCAATAATCATCATCATCATTGCTGAAGCTGGGTATTGAGTTCACTGGGCTTCACTATGTACGTTTTTTTTAATTTGTTTGAAATTTTCCATAACAAATTTTTAAGATGAGATTTGGTTTGCAGAGTAGGATTTTCTTCTATAAAGTTTATTGTTTAAGGTTTGACCCGGGTTCAGTAGATTTCTGGGAACCACGGGTATTATTAAATGAAATCTAAGCAAAATTGGAGAACGAAGTAATCCACGAAAAAAAACAGGGTTGAGTAGAACACAAGATACCACTTGAAATATGAAATACGCAGGAGTAGATCCTTCAAGTTGCTATCTATTAAAGGCTTTCAAAGATCAAAATTTAATATAAAGGATAACAAGAAACTAATTGGAGCATGCCAGTAATCCTAGCACTTCAGGAAGCTGAGGCTGGTGGATCACTTGAGGTCAGGAGTTTGAGACCAGCCTGGTCAACATGATGAAACCCCGTCTCTACTAAAGTACAAAAATTAGCTGGATATGGTGGCACACGCCTGTAGTCCTCACTACTCAGGAGGCTGAGGCAGCTGAGGTATGAAAATCCCTTGAATGTGGAAAATGGAGGTTGCAGTGAGCGAAGATCATGCTGCTGCACCCCAGACTGGGCTACACAGTGAGACTCTCTGTCTCAAAAAAAAAAAAAGAAAGAAAAAAAGAAAAAAAAAAGAAAAGAAAGAAAGAAAAGAGAAAGAAACTAATTGGGGCATCCATAAGGAGTATGCTGATGGTCCAAGCTGAAAGAAAAATGATTCCATCTACTCTTTGGTTTCTAAGACAGATTAGAGATTCAAAGCCAAAGAAAAAGTCATGCAGATGTACGATAAAACCTGAGGATACTATAAGAAAACAATATGTGCACTAAAGCAAAGGTCCCCAACCACCAGGCCACAAACGAGTAGCTAGGAACCAGCCTGCTCAGCGGTGGTAAACGGCAGGAGCTTCATGCGTTTTAACAGCCATTTCCCATTTGGCATTACCGCCTGAGCTCTACCTTCTGTCAGATGAACAGGGGCATTAGAGTCTCATAGAATCGTAAACCCTGTTGTGAACTGTGCAAGCCAAGGATCTAGGTTGCACGCCTGTAAGAGTCTAACGCCTGATGATCTGTCACTGTCTCACATCACCCCCATATGGGACCCTCTAGTTGCAGAAAAACAAGCTTAGAACTCCCACAGATTCTACATGATGGTGAGTTGCATAATTATTTCATTATATGTTACAATGTAATGATAATATAAAGTGCACAATAAATGTAATCCGCTTGAATCATCCCAGAATCATACCCCCTCTCTGAGCCATGGAAAAATTTTCTCCCATGAAACCAGTCTCTAGTGACAAAAAGGCTAGGGACCGCTGCACTAAAGGAGTGTTATGGTATTCCAGATGTAGGGGCAGTCACTCAAATCTCCACAACCTATTTCTGCCATCTTCCCTCCTTTGTTCATTCCATTTTCATCCTCCCACGAACTCAAAGTGCCTTAGAGGTAGCACAAAGGCCCTGAGGCAAAGCGGGGAGCGTAAGAGATAATATAAGTGTTTGGAGGAAAAGGATTATTCTCCCCTCCCACTGAATCCTGGATTTAATAAACGGTTTAAGTTGAACTTGACAACTAGCACCTGCTAGTTGTTTAAGGTGGAAAACGCAATGCTCAGGACTCAGGACCAGTTGAGGTAAGTTTGCTTGGTAGTGACTAGAATATTGAACTCTGAGGGCCTAGCCTCTTGCTTTTCCAGATCTCATCCTCAGCAATCCCCAAGTACTAGATCTTTAAAAAAAAAAAGCAGGTACAGATGCAAAAAATAAGTTAAAACATCAGGTTAAAAAAAAAATAGTGGCCAGATGCAGTGGCTCAAGCCTGTAATCCCAGCACTTTGGGAGGCGGGGTGACAGGGGAAGAATGGCCAACATAGTGAAACCGCGTCTCTACTAAAAATACAAAATTAGCTGGGCGTGGTGGTGCATGTCTGTAATCCCAGCTACTAGGGAGGCTGAAGCAGGAGAACTGCTTGAACCCGGGAGGAGGAGGTTGCAGTGAGCGGAGATCACACCACCACACTCCAGCCTGGGCGACAAGAGCGAAACCTCGTCTTAAAAAAAAAAAAGTTTAGAGTAACACCATGTGAAGGAGATAGGCACATTCCAAAAGAAAACAGCAAGTGCACGTTGGAGCAAGGCAGTCGGTGGCTGGAACACAGTTAAAGAGTTACGTGGGAGGAGCTGTGGAGACGCAGCCACGGGTAACACCAGAGCCCTGCACACCATGCAGAGGAAAGGAGGTGCTCAGTGCACCCAGGTTTCATACAGAAGCCACTCTGTCAGGCCCCAGGGGCACGCCTAGAGCGCACAGACCGACTTGCCCCAAACGGTTCGAACCGTGCCCTGAGCACATTCCCCTCCCAGCACCATCGGTCCCGCAGCAGCCAGGAGTTTATAAGAGCGGAGGCTGATTCCAGTGAGGCGGCAGAACTTTAGGAGGCCTCTCCAAAAAGCCAGCTACGTCGCCGTTAGCCAAGGTTTCTCTTCGAGGACCTAACCTCCTCTCCAGACTTAGTACACCGGAGGCGTCGCAACAACGACTGCTGCCTGAGCGCCTCAGCGAGGCGGGTGAGGACATTTTTAAGGACGCACTGGAAATCCCGGGCATACTCCCGCCTGCGGAGAAGGCCAAGAGAAAATGTGCGCCAATCAGGATGCAGACTTGAAGGACGTTTACCGTCAGGACCAATAAGAGGGAAGGTGGGCGGGACCAAAGGAGCTGTTTCACTCTTGGGATTTAAACCTCAACGGCCGGCGGTTAACAGCAGGTTCGGCGCGTGGGTGGGCAGTGTCCCTGCGCAAACTGCGGGAACGCTAACGGAACCTGCGTGCTCCGCTGGCGACTGGCAAGACGCGGTGGGGAGACCGGACTTCGGCGACGCGGGTAAGCCGGGTGAAGGTCGGAAGCGGCGGGACCTGGGGACGTGGAGCTGCGGCCCCGCTGCCGCAGGAGCCCTCGCTCCTTTCCCCCTGTCGGGACGGTGCAGAGTGGTAGCTTCCCTCCCTGTTTTCAGGTCCTGCCGGACGAGCCGTCCCGAACCTCTGCGTTCCTGAGGAAGGCGGCCGGGGCGGCGCGTGCTGCAGGCGCTGTGCGCGACGGGCCGCGGCCCTTGGAGGTCACGGAATGGGCTAGCCGCCGCTGCCGCCGCCTTTACGCCGGTGGTCGCGCTGAGCTCCTGGGCCGCGCCCGTGGGACCAGACGGAGGCCAGAGATGGCCCCGTGGCTGGAGCGCAGTCCCAGAGGCCGCTGGCTACCTGGGTCCTAGCCACGCCCGCGGCCAGGCGGGGCGACTGCAAGCTTTGCCGTTGAGAGGTGGAGCGTGTCTTCTCGCCTTCTGGCTGCACCTTTTGCCGGATGGAACCGTGCAAGGTGTTTGCCCACCCTGAAATGGAAATAAACCTTTTTTTATTCTAGAAAGTATACAGTCTCTAAGCATGCAAAGAGAAACATTAAGATATCGTTTTAAATTGGTAAGATTTTTCAGTACCCAGTGCTGGTGAGAGGTAAAGAAATAAAAGCAAGCACCCTCTGCCCTGTGTGTTGGGGATAATCAGTTTTTCTAGACGGCAGTTTGGCATTATAAATCAGAATTCAAATTGTACCACAACTTCTAAGTCATAAACCACTTCCAGGAATTTATTCCAAGGACATAAATCGGACAAGAATGCAAACATAATATGTACGTGTTTTTAGAAATCCGAGCAACATTTAGTACGTATAAAGAGAAAAAATACTCGAAATTCCAGCAGCCACAGACAACCATCACATAAAACACTGTTCACATTTAGGTTTACTTCAGATATATTCATAATGAATATATACCTTATATTTACATGATTTCCTTATAAAATGTATTTTAAGTTGTATGTTATGAATATAATGTTAATTTAAAAGAACATAAGTTAAGCAGATCGTGCATTATTGAGTCAGTAATAAATTGGGAATACATTTGTCTGTCAGTGTCGATATGCATTACCATTTTTAATGGTTGCATGGCGCTTCTTGCTATGGCTGTATTATTGGATCATATATTATTTAACCAATCCCCTACTAATGTACATTTGTTTCCAGTCTCTTCATAATCATAAAACGGTATGGTAGTGGTCACTTGTATGTATATATGTTTGCATTCTTGTCCAATTTATGTCCTTGGAATAAATTCCTGGAAGTGGATTATGACTTAGAAGTTGTGGTACAGTTTAAATTCTGATTCATAATGCCAAACTGGGCCAGGCATGGTGGCTCATGGCTGTAATCCCAGCACTTTGGGAAGATGAGGCAGGCCAATCACTTGAGATCAGGAGTTTGAAACCAATCTGGCCAACATGGTGAAACCCCATCTCTACTAAAGATTAAAAAAAAAAAATTAGCCTGGCGTGGTGGCCGGCACTTGTAATCCCAGCCACTCGGGAGGCTGAGGCAGGAGAATCGCTTGAACCCGTGAGGCGGAGGTTGCAGTGAGCCGAGATCAGGCCACTGCATTCCAGCCTGGGTGACAGAGAAAGACTGTGTCTCAAAAAATAAAAATAATACCAAACTGCCCTCTAGAAAAACGGATTATCCCCAACACACAGGGCATAATAAAGGTAATTGTTTTTATTTCTTCACACACTCACTGGCACTGGGTATTGAAAAATCTTCTAAAATTATGTCTTAATGCTTTTATACACATTATTGAGATTGAATATGTTTTCTGTTTATTAATTTTTGTTGTTGTTTAGAAACAGATTTTAGCTTTGTCACCCGGGCTGGAGTGCAGTGACCAGACCATAGCTCACTGCAGCCTCGAATTCCAGGGCTTTTTTTTTTTTTTTTAAGAAATGGGGGTCTTGCTGTGTTGTACAGGCTGGCCTTGAACTCCTGGCCTCAAGCAGTCCTCCCACCTCAGCCTCCAAAGTGCTGGAATTACCGGCATGAGCCACTGCACCCAGACTGTTTATTATTTCTTTGGTAAAGCATCTGTCTTTTCTCCCTTATCTTATTGATATAAGCACCGTTTAATAGATTTCTAAGGAATTCAAATTACTGATTTTTTTTTTTTTTTTTTTGAGACAGAGTCTAGCTCTGTCACCGAAGCTGGAGTGCAATGGCACGCTCTCAGCTCACCACAGCCTCCACCTCCCAGGTTCAAGCAATTCTCCTGCCTCAGCCTCCCAAGTTGCCACACCCAGCTAATTTTTGTATTTTTAAGTAGAGATCGGGTTTCACCCTGTTAGTCAGGCTAGTCTCGAACCCCTGACCTCATGATCCGTCCGCCTCAGCCTCCCAAAGTGCTGGGATTACAGGTGTGAGCCACCACACCCAGCCAAATTACTGATTTTTAAACCTGTTACAAGTATTTCTCCCAGTTTGTTGTCTCTTTTGCCTTCGTTATGGTATCGTTTGCCTTTGTGGTAGGATGTTTTCTTTCAATACTATGATTCTGTAAGCGCTTGCTTACCTCCGCAGAGGTAGAGAAATTTGTTGTAACTCTGTAATAGCCTCCCTGTAACTGTCAGACTCTGGCTACTGACCCAGACCCTTTATCTCAATTTAAAGTCTTTGCCTGTCTACCCTTGAAATCCTTTTGATTGTAACTAGCTAAACCTAGGACTCTGAGTCACTTAAGATTTTTAAAGAGAAGATATTGTTAGATATTTTGGTCGTTGTTGTCTGTGTTTACAAAATACAAGTTGCTCTAGCTTTTATGTGAAAGTTTCCTCTAAAGAGAAAGAATTTTATATTAGAAAGAGAAAGAACAGTTACCTGTGGACCTTATTAAAGTTTATATTTTATTTACTGTTTGGAAACATCATCTTCATAGGTTAAAGGAAAAAGGAGTATGACACAATTTAAATGCAGAGGAAATAATACATTAATCACTGTATAGTAGGACACATGCTATTAGGAAAAAAAAAAAAAAAACAACTCTTTTGGCTTTACTGCCAAAAATCTTCCTGGCCCAGTCTCTCAAATTGTTATTCATGTATAGATATATATAAAAAGTACCATTTAAATTTCACAACCTGTTGAAATAGTTCCTTTCTTCTAACATTTATTAATTCCCTACCATGGGTCAGAGACTCTGGAATTTGTACAAATGCTACCTAAGAGAACAAGTAATTTTGCAAAGTTGCATTTGGGGGCTTCTCATTTGTTACACCTGTGATGACTGTCTTGACTTTTTCTATGGCAACTACCAAAACTGTAGTCACTACATTCTTACTCTTCTAGATTGGATAATATAATCTAGCGAAACTTGGAAGGATTTTACTTAAGATTTAAGACCCTGATCCTCTGATTCCTTTGCTTCTACACAGTCTCCTAACAATGACTTTTGGTTAGTGCTTTTTTTTCCATTTATCACTGCTTTAGAGTTAATTTTTTTTTAAACTGTATTCTTCTTTTCTAGGTTTTTTTTTTTTTTTTAACTTGAATGCAAATACCAATCAAGGCACATTGAAACCAGGTAAGAAATTGGGAAAAAAAAAAAAAAACTTTGGTTTGCACTTACATTATTCCACCAGGCTCATTGATTACATGAAAAAGAGGATCTTTAAATCAAAATTAAAGGACAAAGTAATTATATTTTAAGAATACTCAGGGCATAGTGAAGTGTTGATAGACTAGGTGATAATGATTCAAATTCAGAAGACTTGGATGACACAATGGGCAATTTTGAATAACTCTTAAGTAATTTTGTACCACTATTTCCCCATCCCTAAAATGGGGATATTTTCTAGTTCCCTCTCTGCCAGGATATAAAAGCTATTATAATGTACTTTTCAGTACTACAAGGTCACCTCACCTTTTGTATGCTACTTTACTTCCTAAATTTGGAAATTTTTCAGTAAAGTCTTATTCTGTGGTCTACCCCCTGCTAGGCTTCTGTAACAATTATGCAGCATTAGTTTATGATTTATATATATTAGTATTGTTTTTAATTGTCCTGTGTGTTATTTGCACTAGCAGCTGGAGGATAGAAAACATTTGTATACCTGGAGTCTTGAACATGGGTAGGAAAAAACTAATTGTTGGTTGGTAAGTAAAACTTTGGATCTCATAAACATGGGAGAATTATAAATTAGAGGATCAGGGTCTGAGATCTTAAATAAAATCTTTTTGGCTGGGCACAGTGGCTCACGCCTGTAATCCTAGCTCTTTGGGAGGCCAAGGTGGGCGAATCATGAGGTCAGGAGTTCGAGACCAGCCTGGCCAACATGGTGAAACCCTGTCTCTACTAAAAACACAAAAACTTAGCTGAGCATAGTGGTGGGCATCTGTAATCCCAGCTACTTAGGAGGCTGAGGCAGGATAATCGCTTGAACCCGGGAGGTGGAGGTTGCAGTGAGCCAAGATTGTGCCACTGCACTCCAGCCCAGGCGGCAGAGTGAGACTCCGTCTAAAAAAAAAAAAAGATCGTTTCAAGGTTGTCTAGATTATACTATCCAATCTAGAAGAGTAAGAATTTAGTGACTGCATTTTTGGTAGTTACCATAAGTCAAAAGACGGTCATCATAGGTAGAACAAAACAAGAAGACTTCAAATGTGAGTTTGCAGAATTACTCATTCTCTGAGGTAGCATTTGTACAAATTCCAAATGTGGATAACACTCACTGCAGTAATGAAAACTATTATTGAAGAAGGTCTGAGTTCAAACTTTGATATTTATTATTTTTATGGTCACAAAGGATAATGTATTTAAGACAACTTTGAGTTCTTTTGAATAACTACTGGTGTTTACAAGTAATATTTTGAGGGTCACTTACTAACTTTTCTCTGAGAACAAGCAAAGCCCCGTCTCATTTTCCTATCTCAGTGTGGTACTACCAGCCACTCATGTTTCTCACATCTGAAAAAGGAGTTGTCTAGAAAGCCTCCCTACTTTTGAACAGCATATCTCTTCACTGAATCCTGTTGTTTCTACTTTCTTAATCTTAAATTCACCTACTTCTTTCCATTTGCCTATGAATATCTTCTAGGCCACTGTCATCATCTATTGCCTCCCAGTTGGTCACAATGCCTCCAATCTTGCCCTCTTCCCATCCATAGAATACCTAGAGCAATATTTTTGCCACGCAATCTATAGGGCATGTAAATTTTTTCAGTGGCCCTGCAAAATAAAATCTAAGCTTCTTAAAGAATGCCTTTGCTCTACAAATGTGACTTTTGCTTACCTTTTTAAACTATGGTTCTTGTCACTCTCAAGCCATACTAAGGGATTCACAGTTGCCTGAATCCATATGCTGTCCTCTATAACCCTTTACACAAACTGTGTCTTCTGCCTTAGCCATCCTTAAAGTGGTTCTTTCTCTTTACTTTAACTGGCTCCCACTTGTTCTGCAAGATTTAACTTTAATATCTCCTCTATAAGAACTTGCCTATAACCACTAGCCCAGGACTTGGCAAACCTCATGGTCCATGAACTAAGAGTGCTTTTTGCATTTGTAAAGAATTGTAAAAATATGTACCTAATAGAGGCCATTTGTGGCTCACGGAGCCTAAAACATTTACTCTTTAATCCTTCACAGAAAACATTTACCAACCTCTGCACTAGATTTATATGCTTTGTAAGATAAGGTATGATGCTATATTCAGTTTGTTAACTTCCAGGTAGGTAACTTCATGCCTGGCATTAGACCAATTTATCCAATCTTTAATTAACTGAATATTCTTAAATTCTATCTTAGAAAATAAGGTACTCAGGAGAAACACTTTATGAAAACTCAGATAAGTAGTGAGTATCTAATGTGCTTTGGGGGGGGAACACAACTAATTAGATACTTGCAGGATTAGGCTTTAATGAATTTGAATACAAGGCACAGGTTTCAAGGTGTATATAAGCACATCTCCATTTTACAACTGCTTTTGTTTCTTTAATCTCTTAATCCTTTTGGACAGGGATAAGAGAATATTTGAATTTCTTATTAAAGCAATGACTTCCTTAATAGGGCTTTAGTCTTTCTGCATTTTTAAGAGCTGATAATCTGAATTCCTAGTACTTGCAAGTATATTTTTTTTTCCCTTTTCTGTCCACCTACCATTAGGTGGTTCCTAGATCCTGGCAAATTGTCTATGGTTAAATGATGCTTTTAATTTCTGGGTCCACACAGACCCTCTTTGTTGGTGTCTCCAAATTAGTATTCTCTTCCTCTAGTGTGTCATTACAGTCCCTTTTGGCTTTTGTTTCTTCCTCATGGAATAAAAGTGGGTGCTCAATCCGTCCCCTACGTACAAAATGCTGGATCCGGGATTCCAATCCTTGGCATTTAGGACGGTCCATGAGGGGCTTGTACGTGCGCATCTTCACTCCTTCTACAAAAGCACTGGTCTGCTTTATGACAGAGGGCTTAACATTTCTCCATTCTGTCATTCCATCCATCTTTGGTCCTATTCCACAGGGTATTGCAACAGAGTCCAGTCCTTGTAGCATACTATACAATATGTGAGTTTTGACAGCATGATTAGCCCACAGTTGTTGTAGGTGGGTAATATTGAACTCCTGAGCCTCCTGGTCATAAATCCACTTGACATTTTCAAACTTACAGTCATATAAGACTAGAGGAAATTCTACAGCCATACTAGAGAAAAAGAGAAAAGAAAGAGTTTGAGAATACATAGCAGCCATCTAACAGTTCCTTAAAAACTAAGAGTTAGTTGGGTTAAGGGAGCCAGGGAGGGGGCCACCGTTGATGTTAATAATTGGCTGTCTAATAGCTAAGAAAATATCCCACCATCCCTAACCTTGAACAACTTTATTACAGTAATGAAAAATGCAACAAATCATAGATGAACCTGATCTATATTAGGTAAATGGCAGTGCTAACAAGACAGCTATAAGTGAGTTGACATGGCTCTATCATGCTGCTATAAAATTTAAAAATAGCTGATATTTTTTCCAGATTCGTTAATGGCATTCCAATTTTGTTCAGTATGAGTCAAATTATTGGTATCTATCTCAGCCTGTTCTCAAAAGAAAAATCTTGACTATTCTTTCTTTCCTACCATTTCAGAAATAGGAAATTAGGAAAAATTCAAAAGTACAATAGGATGACTACTCAGTGATAGAAAACCAACAAGATTTAATACAAATAGCTTATTCACATATCAGTTTTACCACATCCTAACAATAATACCTCTTAACATAAATTCAGAAACAACAAAGATGTAGAAATGAATGTCCTTTTACTTAATGAGCCTGGTCAAAACACCTGCCTCTTTACTCATGGGACAGAACAATGAGAGAAAAGTAGAAGATACTACTCCCTCTTACATGTTCATAACATTCTACAATTCAGATTAAAAGCTTCATGAAGGCAAAATCAGTGACTTAATTATTTAGATAATCATGGGGGAGAGAAGGATATGCTATTTCTTTCTCTTTTTTTTTTTGAGACAGAGTCTTGCTCTGTCACCCAGGCTGGAGTGCAATGGCCGGATTTCAGCTCACTACAACCTCTGCCACCCAGGTTGAAGCAATTCTTGTGCCTCAGCCTCCTGAGTAGCTGGGATTACAGGCATGTGCCATTTATTTTTTAACTCACCTATATTGAGGCTTCTGAGGATTTTTCTCTATATTCAGCAGTTCATCAATAATCTCTGGCTTCTCCATTCCTTGGCCAATCAGAAAGAGGATAGCCATCATACATCGGACTTGATGATAAAGGAATGCCTGGCCAGTAACTTCAAATTGACATAACTGAAAAGGTTCTTGCCATCTCTCCTCCCCTGGGCTCTGGCCCACTAGCTGTACTTGAGCAGACAGAATAGTCCTTTGAAAATTAATCACACCATTGGCTACATCCATTTTACACAAGTTCCTGAAATCATGGGTACCAACATACTTCTGAGCTGCATAATCCATGGTTACAATATCTAAATCAGCACGAGGGAAAAAATAGCGGTAAGTCCGCTCAAGACAGCTGAACCTAGCACTGAAGCTCGGTTCTACAGGGGCCCAGGCCAATATACGGATGTCTGGAGGGAGCACCCGATTGAGAATGTGGGTATATCGGATCTCTTCAGCAGCTTCCTCTTTTACATTAAAGTCCTCAGAATCCCTGCCCCTTGGAAACTGAGAGCGAACATCAAGTGAAATCACCTGTGGAGTAAAAGAAAGACACTGGGTTTCAGAGACACAAATAATCTCAGTACTCAGTGTGTATACCTAGAATATCCTGGTATTGCTTGGAGAAACAGTGTATTGGCCCTTACCTGTCCAAAGGCACTAACTCCTTTGTCTGTTCTCCCACATCGGTGATAGTTGGATGTCTGTCTGCTTTCTACTAGTCGAGTCTTGGTTAGAGCCTCAAACAGTTTCTCTTCAATGGTATTATTTGTGTTTTCCTGACTAGCAAAGCCCTGGTATCCCCAGCCCATATAGGCTATTCTTAGGGCTACATGTCTTCGGCCATGAGCATTGAAATCAAATGCACGCTTAGTTTTTCCAGCTCCTGAATTTTCTCTAATGTTTGAGTCCTCCTTATTTTTGGCCCGTTCCTTTTTAAGTCTTTGCACCTCATGCTCCAGTTCTTGTACCCTTCTTAGGAGTTTCTCAGTCTGGTTTCTGTCTGCATCATTATCAGCCATGATACGACAACCCCAGGAATAAACGAATCAAACAGGTCCGCCCTATCTGAAAAGAGAGCAAAGGGATACAACAGTTTCAGTGCTAGTTCCTTCGATGATGTTTAGATGGTATCTAACTTTTAATTTAATGCCCAAAGAATATACTTTTGCTTTTCCAGGGATACAAGCATTAGCTTTATTGTGGCTTGATCATCCACAGATATCATTCTTTTCCATCCTGTCTGGCCAGTTCACAGAGGGAAAGGACTATTACTCAGCTGTCTTTATTAAGGTTTCATTAAAGCAGTCAAAATTCGGGGAGAATGTCTATAGATTTCATTTCTCTATCTTCATTCACTGAGTGTATTGAGGACTCATGTTACAGGTATTTTTTTCTCTAAAACATTTCCATTTGATTTCTCATTGTATTTGTTCAATTCTCTAGTCGTAAGATTTCTTTATATGGGCTACTTAAGTCTGCTCTGGGTTTCTGTTGCTTTTATTTCAAATAAATGGCTTCTGTGTTCCATCATCTAATATTCATTAGATGAATATTAGGTGGTGCAGTAACCTAACTGAAGAAGCTTACCGATGGTTATATTTCACATTGGAAGTGGAAGCTAGAGACAGGATTTTCTCACTTTAAGCAATTTTGATGGAAGAAAAAAGGTAATTAAGCACATTGACCCCTTTTTTAAGCTGAATTAAATGCATGTTTTGATAGAAGATTTCTGTACCTCTAATAGTTTAAAAAGTCAGTCTGGGTAATGTAGATGTCAATGTAGAAATTCCTGTTATATTTCAATAATCTGAGGACAACTGTACTATATCCTTAAAATTGGGATGGTCCTAGACAATCTGTGACTGATGGTTACTTTAGTTAGAGAAGACCATCTCCACATCTGTTCTAAGGCTATGTTATCTAAGTGTAGGTAGCTAATTTAGTTTTTTTACCGAGTTTCTGTATCTATAATAGTCTTTAAATTACTATATATATTAAATATATATATTACAATTAAAGTTTAAATTGTAAAAAATGAAACTAAAAGTACTAGAAGAAAACATGGAATAACTTTTAAATTCTGGAGTAGGAAAGGCATTTCTAAGCACAACAGTCTAGAAACCCAGAAACTACAGAAAAACAAGATGTGACCTAAAAGTAAACATTCCTGCAAGCAAAAAATTAAGCGAAAAGGCAAACAACAAACTAAGAAGAAAAAAATAAGTGATGGTAAAGTGCTACCCTCCTTAATATATATTTCATTAATATATAAATCAGTTTTAATGAAAAAGTCAATAAGAAAAAAAAATCCAGCAACCTGAGAGTCAAACGGGCAAAGACCAAGCATTTCAAACAAAAAGAAAAAAGCTTATAAAAATGTTTTTTTTTAATTTTTTATTTTTTTTGAGACAGAGTGTCACTCTTGTTGCCCAGGCTGGAGTGCAATGGCGCGATCTCGGCTCACTACAACCTTCACCTCCCTGGTTCAAGCGATTCTCCTGCCTGAGCCTCCCTAGTAGCTGGGATTACAGGCATGCACCACCACGCCTGGCTCGTTTTTAAAATTTTTAGCAGAGACGGGGTTTCTCCATGTTGGTCAGGTTGGACTTGAACTCATGACCTCAAGTGATCCACCTGCCTTGGCCTCTCAAAAGTGCTGGGATTACAGGCATGAGCCACTGCACCCAGCCTAAAATATTTTTAAATGCTCACTTCTACTCAGCTGAAATAAATGCAAAAGGAAATGAGAACTATTTTTTAAGGAACTGACTATGAAGACAGTTTGATAGTATGCCACTTTGGAGAGGGACTAGAGAAACAAGCTCTGTTAATACATGGTCAGTACAGCTTCTTTGGAGGTAAACATTTTGTCAACAGCTGTCAACTTTTGGCCTACTTCTCCCATGTCTAGAAATTTAACCCATTCATATGCTTGCACAAATAAGTAACAACTTACAAAATACTCTTGTTAACATTAGTAAACCTATAAACCTAAATTACATCAGTAATCAGTAAGGGAATGGCTGAATAAATGTATGATACATTGATACACTGGAATTCCGTGCAGCATAAAATGAAGGTCAGCCTATGCTTATATAGCTGGATAATTGGTTATCTTTAAGTTTCAGAAGAGTTGTATACTGTTCTTTATGGTATAAAAAAATAAATGTACATGTGAATATGGAAAATTTCTGGAGAAATCATAAGAAATTGCTTTTGAGAGTAAAACTTGGTGGGGAAGGGGAAAATCCTGCTTAAAATTATCATGTGCATGTATTAGTTTTTCAGTTTAAAAAGAAAGTGGACAGCAGATACCTATCTCAGATCCAGTCAGGAAACTAGCATTGGGTATTTGGCTGATGGATGTGAGTACTAAGTTATTTCAGACACTAGAATGAACAGATTTAGCCAGCAACTGAAGATGCATTCAAATTACTAAAGCATAGAAATTATATGTATGCATATGTATATATATATATATATATATATACACACTGTATGTGTGTGAGAGAGAACACAACACTGCTTTTGTGATTTTTTTTTTTTTTTTTAGATCAAATCACTCTTTTATGGTTAAAAGCCGGGACTCACTCTGAAGCCAAACTGAGTTAGAATTCCAGCTCCACCACTTACTAGCTGAATAACCTTGGGCAAGTTATTTAACTTCTCTGTGCCCTGTGTATTCATCTGTGAAAAGGAAATAATCCCACAGCTGAAAATTACATGAACAAATGTAAAGCACATAGAACAATGGCAGACACATAAAGCACCCCTTAAGTACCTGTTGCATAATGTACATTAAGTGGTATACCCCGTATCATGTAGTTTCAAGCTTTTCTTATGCCAGAACTAAAGTGTCCTGTTTCAGGACCTACTAAAAGTGGCGAGACAGGAGAAAGCAGGAGGAAGAGTTGAAATGAAAGCAGGTAACAGATTCCCTGGAACTGAGTTAATGCCCCTCTAAACTGTTCTTATACTACCTGGTATTGAATTTATGATTGCCTTAGCCATTCTTTCTCCATTTGACTGCTATAAAATGGAGATAAGGGAATGAGCAATTTATAAGTTGGGAATTTATTATCGGAAAACTGACCAACATTATCTCTTGCAGAAGGTCCTACAGTGTAGGAAAGCAATGAAACAACTTGTACCTGATGGACAAAAATGGGCCAGTATGGATCCAGAAGAACAGATGTTGGTAGCTGCTACAGCTTTTACCCACACCTATGCAGGACAGGGTAAAGGAGATGTCAGGAGAGAAGCCCAATCTATCCAATATGACCCCTACAGTAAAGCTTCAGTAGCCCCAGGGAAGCGACCTACTCTTCCTGTGCAACTACAGTACCCACGTGTAGAAAGTAGTATCACTTCAGAAACAGTCTCTGAGGCCTCCCAAAGACTCCGAAAGCCAGTGATGAAGAGAAAGGTGCTGCGTAGAAAGCCAGATGGGGAAGTATTAGTGACAGATGAGTCGATCATCAGTGAATCAGATTCTGGTACAGAAAATGATCAGGGTCTCTGGGACTTAAGACAAAGGCTGATGAATGTGCAGTTTGAGGAAGACAGGGAATCTTCATTTGATATTTCACAAAAACTTAATCCACCACATGAATACCAAGGAATTTCTCAAGATCCGCTCATTTGCTCTCTACAAAAAGAAGGAATGGGCTCTCCAGCTTATGAACAAGACCTAATTGTTGCCAGCAGACCCAAGTCCGTTATTCTCCCAAGGCTGGACCAGTTAAGCCGAAACCGGGGCAAGACAGACCGGGTAGCTCGGTATTTTGAGTACAAACGGGACTGGGACTCAATGCGCTTACCTGGTGAAGACCATAGGAAGGAATTACGCTGGGGTGTCCGAGAGCAGATGCTCTGTCGAGCAGAACCCCAACCCAAACCTCAGCACATATATGTCCCAAACAATTATCTAGTACCAACAGAGAAGAAAAGGTCTGCACTCCGTTGGGGTGTTCGTTGTGACCTTGCAAATGGTATCATACCCAGGAAGCTTCCTTTCCCTCATTCTCCTCCTTAAATCTTTTTAAACTGTCTTCTTTCACAGGATTGTTTGAGATAACCTGGCTCTTTGTATCTTTCCTTTTAAATAGAAACAACTAACTTGAAAAGCTCATAGAACATTTTACAGTAAGGACTTCACCTATCATCACTGGTCTTTCCTAGCTATATATCACATTGGTATCAGATAAAACTTCCAAATTAATACTCAAATCCAGCAATTGCAAGATATATCAGAGAAAGAAAAACAGATCTGGTCTTTCTATTTTGTCAAATTAGTATTTTGACAAATCAGTAAGGGCCCTTTGTGTCCTATAACCTTTTTTACCTATGGCCAATGTGAGTTGCTGTGCTTTAATGAGTGTTTTTTAAGTTGCTGGGCATTACATTTATCAATTAAAGAATTTTGGAAATTCATGAACTTGAATATTGTTATATTAAATACTTCCCTAAGATGATCTTGAACTTGAGCTGTGATGAGAGCTCAAAAGAAGGAACAAAAACCTGCCTTTTACACAGTCCTAAAGGATGGGAGAGGTAACAACATAGATAGCCCTCATTACTAAAGGTATACAACCAATCCAAGTAGCTTTATTTAAACTACTTTTTAATAAATGCCCCAAAACAGTACCATATAACAAACAGGATTCAAAATTGTTTTATTTCAGAATCATTTTAATAATATTTTGCCTGTCAGCTGTTATTTCTGGAATACCATGCTTTTTATAATTTGCTCCTGAGATTTTTGTAGGAATTATGTGTCACTTGGAAGGCTATTCCTACTCCAGTAGAATTTCAAACTAGTAACATCTGGAATCAGATGCAAACATAAATACCGAAATGAATCTAGCCTATTTGGGTGCAGATCAAAATATGAATTCTGCTCACCTTAAACTGGAATTTATCTGTTCTTGGTATTTCTAACCCAATGGGAACCATCTAAAATCTGAAAGTTGTCAGTTTTAACACTGGAGGCCAGAAGAACGATGGCATAAATAGTTTGCTTGTTCAAGGAGAAAAGCTCTAACATAAATGTGAATGACTGACCATTATTATCCTTGAAAATCATTTTCCCTATAACATTTAAAGCCACATAATTCACACGTTCACCCAGTTCTATTTGCTAAGTATCAGGAAAAGAAGTAATCAATGACTCAGATACATGTAGGATATACTCACTGCAAATAAGTAGAAACTGCAAACTGTCTTCCAACAGTGGAATAGTAATGTCTTTAAAGATATTAAAATATTAAATAGTCATTGGGAATCTTGGGAAGGTAAATATTAAATGAATGTATCATAAACTATACAGCATACTCTGTACACACAGGGAAAGATCAAAACCTAACTCTTGAGCAGTGGGATTAAAGGTAATTTGTATTTATACATTGGCTTTTTATGAGGTCAAAAATTATATGATTTTAACATGCAGAACACTCCAATGATTTATTTAGATCTCAAAGTCCCGTATTACCAAAATCAGCCTCCAAAGTTATCTAGTTCAACCCCCCTGCTAGCTAAAGAACTAGGCCAGGGAGTGAGTCTGGCTGGTCTTAAGGCAGATCTGTGGCAAAAACAAGACTTGGTACACTACAGTGTTTTTTCCAGCACACCTTACCCATCTTCAGGGTGAAGTGCAGTAGTTCCCAAGCAGAGGTTTAAGGTAACACCTTGGCCAGGGCTACCAAGAGACCACAAAGAGGGAATTCGTGTGTACCCTAAGCATCAATTACACACTAAAACAGCCATCACCAGATGTTCCATACATTGGGCCAGGTGCCGTGGCTCACGCCTGTCATCCCAGCATTTTGAGAGCACAAGACGGGGAGGACCGCTTGAGGCCAGGAGTTCAAGAGCAGCCTGGGCAACACAGCGAGACCGTCTCTACCAAAAAAAAAAAAAAAAAAAAAAAAAAATCGAAAATTAGTCTGCCACGATGGCGCGCGCCCGTAGCCCCAGCTACTCGGAGACTGAGGTGTGGGGATCGCTTGAGCCCAGGAGGTCGAGGCTGCAGTGAGCAGTGATCATGCCACTGCACTCAGCCTGGGAGACAGTCTCCAAAAAAAAAGTCCTGTCAGGAACCAGTGGGTTAAAAAAAATAGCATTCCTCTTGATAAACTTTGTATTACTCCAAAGGGAAGAAGAGGGAGTACTGTCCAAAAGATTTGTGGGCACGCACTATGATCACTAAAAAGCAAAATAATTCGAAAATTGCTGCCACAACCTCTCACATACTCCTGGGATCTCAACTTCTACCGCTGTTTAGTTTTATGAACACCCAATTCTAAGAGGGGCAGCAGAGCACTTTTGTACATCACAGTCCAAGGGCCACGGAAGCTCCCGTCACAATGGAATTAAAGATGCCCCTAAAGCTGCGAGTTTCCGCCGTGAGCTCCAGAAAGCACCAGACACAAAAGAAAGACATGGTCTTAAGCGAGGTCTCATTTCCATACACCAATGCTTTCCTGAAAAGACCAAAGTATATGTAAGAGGGCAAAAAGACAACCGTTCAGCAGTGTGTCCGTTTGTCCCTTCCCCTGTGGAACCCAGAAAGTAACCCACCCCAAAGAGTCCACACTTACTTTCTGATAAGCGGCGGCGCCGCGTTGCCGAGACAGGAAGCCGTCACTGTGCGTCTTCTGCGCACGCGCCCGAGGCTTCATGGAGGTGTAGTCCATGGTTGTGGGAAATGTAGTTCTGAGAACAGAGCTTGGTGCTAGAATTCACCTCAGGTTTTCTAGTACAGCTATCGTTTCTCCACTCACAAGGGAGAATCTGGGCCTGTGGCAGGACAGCAATAAAAGGAAGAATTATAGTGCTACACTATAATAAAAGAATAGAGATAATTTTTCAAATGTCTACTATCCTTACACGAAAACTAAAAGATTGAAGATCTTGGCTCGATTTTGTACCTACTTAAACAAGAAAGTTACCACTGGGAGACGAAAACAGTTACTGTTGGAATCTAAATTAAAAGCTGAAATGAATATGATAATCTCAAAACAAACGACTAAGTGCCCTGAGAGTGATCAAACACAATTGGGGAGCGTTGCTTCAGCACCACGGAGAGATCATGACTGCAGTTTCGTTTGTGAATTTTTGCATTTTTGTCCCCAGTTCCAGAAATGCTGATCCAAATCTCAAAATTACAGTTAGAAAACTGGGGACAGGAAGGAGGTGGAACTTGGTTCTTTCGTCCAAATTGAGCAGTCATTAAGTCATTAGTAGCAGGGATCCAGGGATCTATCCCGGATTACGCACACACACGTAGGACGTAGAGGTTATACCGAATGGAAATGTTTTTAACATGAGACCACATTTCGGAATAAAAGTTTTAAAACGCCTATGTGGAACATCACAGGAACCGCAGTTAGAAGTTGAACAGCTCTGCTTCCTTTCCGCAACTGTGGCATTCGAGGTCATTCGTCATATCAAATTCATCAGATTTTGTCTCCACTTTCCTAAGCAATTCGCTAACCTTTCTGACATCTTGTGATGCGAAGGCAGAAATTTCCAGGGAAACAGGCAGGGGGCGTAAAGCGCTGTGGGGAGTGCGGGGAGCTCCGGCCTGGAGTGCTGTGTGCGCGGCAGGACGAGGGCGGGGGCGCTCTTCACCAAGGGCGGAAGCTGCAGCCGTTCGCAACCGGCTCAGCAGGGGCCAGACGCCCACGCCGAGCGCGGACGTGGGGCGGGCAAACCAAAACCGCGCGCAGCAACACAGCACTGCCCTCCGCCGGCCGCGTCCAGGCCGCCAGCTCTCCGCGCCCCCCTCATACCCCCTACACTCCCCCTCTGCTCCTCCGCCCCACTCCGCCTCCCACTGCGCCTTCCGCCCCGCGTCCCCTCCACCGCAGCTCCGAGCCCCCTCCGCCCCACGGAGCGCCTCACCCCGCCCTCCAGCGCCTGCGCGCCGCGCCGCACCGCGGTGGTCGCGGGCGCGGACGCCTGCCCCCTGAGGAAGCTCATTGGCCAGCGGATAGGGCCGGCGCCACCTCGCGCCTGTGGTAAAAGCACGTGCTGGGGGCGGGAGCAGCGATTGCAGCCATGGCGTCGTTACTGTGGGGAGGAGACGCAGGGGCGGCGGAGAGCGAGCGGCTGAACAGCCACGTAACCGCCACCGAGCCGGGGGGCACAGCCGCGGGGGTGGAGCTCCCACTCGCAGAGGGAGATTAGCTGGGAGGGGAGGGAGAGCGCGGGAGCATTCGAAGTGGGGTGTCAGATGCTGGAGGGGAGATGGGGGAAGGATTTGGAAGAGGGCCACAGAAGGAGACCCCGTCCCCACCCCCACGAGAGGCAAGACCTTTGGTTGGAAAGGGCAGAATGAAGACCCCTGGAAATCCAGGGTGGGAACGCAGCTGGTAGTCCCAGTTAGACCCTGAATTTTCTACTCTGCCTGTTTCATCATTAAGCCTCAGCTCGCTTCCGTCCATCTGCCAGCGCACTTTCCTAGCCACTCTCCCCTGGTTGGTGCTGTGAACCCCAAGTACTGCCGAACTCTAAACTAGAGGCCTAGGAAAGAGAAACTTCATGTACAGGGAATACAGAAAATCAGAAAATCTCCAATTTTAGGGTAATTCATACAAGAGACCCAACTCCGAAAGGAATCTGCTGCTACCTAATATTGCAAAGGAAACAGTACCCCGGTTTCCTTCCCTGAATCCCGTCCAGCCCCTGTGGTAGGGAAGCACTGGGCTGCTTGAGGGCTTGCATCTTAATATTGGTTGAAATTTGTGTCTCTCAATAGTTTTCAAACCTCAACCACCCCTTGAAGAACCTTCGGGGTATCAAGAGTACTACAGTCCGAAACATAGGTGAGTGATGTTAGGGCAAAGCACAGTGGCCTCAATGAATTAAAAATTATTGCTTTGCTTTTATCACATCCCTGCCAAGTGAAATACCCTTGTTCTTTAGTGTAACATTCAACCCTCTCCATTACCTTCCCAATCATTTTACCTACTCCTCTATGAAATGACTGTTATTGCCAGTAGACACTGAAGAGTCAAGAAGAAAAAAATTGAATAATATGCTTTACATTTCTGCTCAGCTTTTGTCTTTACATGTATTGTTTCTCTTCCATCCTTTCCAGATGGTTCTATTAATAACATCGAAGAAGAAGATGAAGATGATGTAGGTAGGAGATAAATTCATTTGCATGTATCTACTAGCATTCTTTTTCCATATATAACTTTAATAGTGTGAGTGAATAATAAAATCTCAATTGGAAAAGGCCTGTCTTTGCTTCTGTTTTCTTGTAGTGACTATCGGGAGACACACTAAATTAGGAGTCGATTGTATTTATTTAAAGGAAGTTGAAATGGAATATGCAGGGATTGATTGGGTTAAGAATTTCCAACTGTCAAGAATTTGCTTTCATGGAGATGGATTTAGGCTACTTTGAAGTTAGAGGATGGTGAAGTAACAGTGCATAAGAAACAATCCTCATAAAGAAGGGATTCTCAGTCCTATCTCATTCTTTCTGGAACCTTCTTTCAGAGGAAAGATGAGCATAGGTGCAATTGCTTGGTATACAACCACTGAAAGAGAGAGCAACTTATTTGATGTCATTCAGGAAGCTTGATGTCCTCTTTTTTATTTTTGCTTTTCTAGTGGATTTGGCAGCCAATTCACTCTTAAACAAGTTAATCCGTCAATCCTTAGTAGAATCCAGTCACCACGTGGAAGTTTTACAGAAGGATCCCAGCTCTCCGCTTTACTCAGTAAAAACATTTGAAGAGCTGCGGCTGTGAGTATTTTTACTCTTTTAATATGGGAAAAATGCTGAAAGGCACAGAACAAACGAATCTGCTTGTAATAAAAAACCATCAGGCTCTCTTCTTTGTTTTCTGATATTCATATTTGGTTTTTGTTTTTTGAGACAGAGTCTCACTTTGTCATCCAGGCTGGAGTGCAGTGGCACGATCTCAACTCACTGCACTTCCGCCTTGCAAGTTCAGAGAATTCTCCTGCCTCAGCCTCTCGAGTAGCTGGGACTATAGGCCTTCACCACCACGCCTGGTTGATTTTTGTTTTAATATTCAGTATTAAAGTGAGATTTGTACATTTTTCATGCAATCAAAATATAGCTCAGGCCGGACGCAGTGGCTCATGCCTATAATCTCAACAATTTGGGAGGCCTATGAGGGCAGATCACCTGAGGTCAGGAGTTTGAGACCAGCCTGGCAGACATGGAGAAACCCCGTCTCTACTAAAAATACAAAAATTAGCCAGGCCTGGTGACGCCGGCCTGTAATCCCAGCTATTCAGGAGGCTGACGCAGGAGAATCACTTGAACCCAGGAGACAGAGGTTGCAGTGAGCCGAGATCACACCTTTGCACTTCAGCCTGGGTGAAAGAATGAGACTCTGTCTCAAAAAATGTGTGTGTGCGTATGTGTGTATCTTTTTTAAAGACGTTCTAAAGAAGAACATTAGGATACCCAAGTTGCCTGGTAAATTGTGAACATTTTTGATAGTAAGATACTTTCCTCCTGCAGTGCTCAGGGGATAGATACCTAAGCTAGGCACAGCCAGATTGCCACTCTCCGTATCAGAACGCAGATTCTGATGACCCAGACATCCTCCTTCAACCACTGTAGATAAATTACAAGCTTTTACTTTCCTGGTTATATTTTGTTTCAAATGATATTAAACTGAATAACTTTCCCAAATGGGTTTGCATTCCCTAGGGATTTATCATTTGACGCTTTTTTAAAAAGTATCTTAACAGAAAAGTACTGAAACCTACTTATGTAAAGGGTAAAAATCCAAAATCCTAGCGCCCAGACATTTTCTAAACAGTGGAAGAGGCCTACCCATGATTTAAGATGGGCTGCCAGTCATCTACCAATTAAGCACACACAAATGTGCATGTCATTAAAGGTCAAGGTGGTACAGCCCCCTTGCTTTATCCTCATTCTGTCATTTTTCTTAAGACCCTCAGGAAATTTTAAAATATTGCCTCAGAAGGATAAAGTAATATTGTGTCTTCTACTTCTAGAAATAACTAATATAAGAATTGCCTAAATAAAAATTTGTTTTCTCTGAAAATTACTGATAAAAACATCAATACTATTTGTGAAAAGGAACTAAACAGTAAATGTCACTTAGTTTTCTGCTTAAACAGAAAATATAACTCTCTTGGCAAACAGAGACATTGTTTTTATCAGATGAGTTTTTCCTATTTTGCTTTGTTCAACAGAAGGTTCAGCTTAAGGCCCTTACCACCGTCCTTCGCCTAGGCTTATGGCATAGCTTATTATTTTAGTGGTCCACCTCTGCAGGAATGATTGTTTATGTTTGGAAGTTGAGGTATGAATGATATATTTTAGAAATGCACCTTTCGGGTGTGTATTTCTGATGCTACTGACCAACTATAAGCTGTGTTTGATTTTTTTTTTTTTTTTTAACCAGAAAGGAAGAGTTACTAAAAGGAATCTATGCAATGGGATTTAATAGGCCATCCAAAATCCAAGAGATGGCTCTCCCTATGATGCTGGCACATCCGTGAGTTTCCGGGGTAGTGGTATTCTAACTTGGTTATATTTAGTTTCTTATTTTCAGTTTATGTCCACACTCTTGTATTCAGTTTATGCCCAGTGGTCTTCTCTTTTCAACAGACCCCAGAACCTCATAGCACAGAGCCAGTCTGGAACAGGAAAGACAGCTGCATTTGTGTTGGCAATGTTAAGCAGAGTTAATGCCTTGGAATTGTTCCCACAGGTAAGAGAAGGCTGAGATAGACTGGGAATGCTTGCAGTGCCAGTGCTATTTTAGTAATAGGCGATGTTCCTGGTCAGTGATATGGTTACTACCGTGATATGACAATATTTAGAAAAGACATGTTTTCGTAAAATCATGGAGCATTGGGCAGCAGTATGGGACAGTGATGGAGAGGACAAGCTTTATAGTCTGGTTTCAATCCTAGCCTCCCCACTTACTCACTGAATGTCTTAGGCAAGTTAGTAAATCTGAGTCTGTGAATCCTTGTCTGTAAAGATAGCATCTGTAAAGGAATGTATTATAGTTGATCTGTTCATCCTTAAATCTTAATACCTAGCACAGTGCCTGACATGTAGAAACCACTCATTAAATATTGAATAAAGTCGTGGATTTAATAATTTACATTTTTAGAACAGTTCCTGGCATAAATTAAGCATGCAATAATTATAGCCATCTAGCTACAGGACCAGAAGATCATGCAGTCCACCTCACTTTGGCAGAGGAGGAGGCTGATGCTTGGAGAGGGAAGTGTCTTTCTAGAGGTCCCCAGAGAGTGACCGAGTCAAGACTGGCACTGGCACCTGGTTTACCATTCTCCTAGTGTTTTCAACTCATGAAAACTACACTAGTCATCTCTCCCTATTTGCTTGATAAGCTGAGTACCCGTATCCTGTGGGGAACACCAGGGTTCTCTCAGTAAGCTTCCACTCTGATCAGCCAGGTCAGCTATAGATCAGGCATAGGAAATCTTGTGCATTTTAGACAAATTCAGTGAAATTTATGTTTAGAGTTTGATATTATCAATAAAAACTATGTAGGATAAGCTATGCTTGAGCACATTTTGAAAAATGTGGGTGAAAGGTAATTTTAGCAGTTGTCTATGTGTTTCTGTCACAGATTCCTAATTGACACATATAGGTGCATTAGATAACACCGTTTTTTTCCATCAGCATCTTTTTTCATCAGCAACTGCCATTTTTATGGAGTATAGAATAACAGTTTGGGGGACTATTATTCTGCCTATTATATGTTATATACATATATATATATATCATATATTATTTAGATATAGGTAATATAAATAGACTGGATCAAGCAGGGAGTGTTCCCAAAATAGGCAATTTTTTTTTTTTTTTTTTTTTTTTTGGACACAGAGTCTCACTTCGTCACTCAGGCTGGAGTGCTGTGGCACGATCTTGGCTCACTGCAACCTGTGCCTCCTGGGTTCAAGCTACTCTCCTGCCTCAGGCTCTTGAGTAGCTGGAATTACAGGCAACCACCATCACGCCTGGCTAATTTTTTTGTAGAGATGGGATTTTGCCATTTTGGCTAGGCTGGCCTCAACTCCTGACTTCAGGTGATCTACCTATCTCAGCCTCCCAAAGTGCTGGGATTCCAGGTGTGAGCCACCGCGCCCAGCCTCAGAAATAGGCAGACTTTTAATAGCAAACAAAAGGCTATGGGATATAACTCAAACTGTAATTTGCCTTGCATTCATTGATTCCCAGCTTCCCTACATCCAATTCTTCTCCATCTCATGCCTCCCCCACTAAAAAAGGGTGACTAGTAATTTGTGTTTCTGAATAACCCTTTAGAGAGGAATATGTAAAAGGCAGATGTTTCTCCATCCCTTGGCTCCTTCTTCTCATACTCAACGTTCACCTTAAATCTGTCAACTATTAAACTGTATACAATTAAAAATATTTTTCTTTTTTTTTTTTAGAGACTGGGTTTCACAGTGTTGATCAGGCTGGTCTCGAACTCCTGACCTCAGGTGATCCACCCACCTCGGCCTCCGTAGGATTACAGTGCTAGGATTACAGGCATGAGCCACCATTCCTGGCCCAATTAAAAATACTTCATTCAACCCAAACCTTCAGTTTCCTTTCTGTGCCTCTCCCTGTACAAATTTTTATTGTAGTTGAAATTTGAAAGATGCCTGTAAGAACCTTTCTCCTCCGGTCTTCTCTCTCTATACCACAGTGCCTCTGCCTAGCTCCTACTTATGAATTGGCTCTGCAAACTGGCCGTGTGGTTGAGCAGATGGGAAAATTCTGTGTGGATGTTCAAGTGATGTATGCCATTCGAGGGAATCGAAGTATGTACCAGTAAGCCAGTCCTGGCTGATTTTTCAAATCCTGGCTTTACCACTAATAAGCATTTTATGTAACTTTTCTGCATTCTCATCTCTAAATGGGGGAAATAATAGCGCTCATGTCATGGAGTTGTTAGTAGAATTGAGATGATGTAGGTAAAGTGTTGTGCACAACGCCTGGCACATAGTAAGGACCCACTAAATGTTAGCCACATCATTTCCACATCCTGCAAGAGGATGCCTTTGTATAGTCCTTACTTCGAGACTTGGTTGGTTTGTGCAGGACAGCTTCAATTTTTGGATTTTTCATTAACATAAGCTTATAATGGGGAAAAACTGTAAAAGGCAAAAGATTAATAGGTAAAAGTGAAAGTTGTTCTTCATTGCCTTCCAAAGACATAATCCCAAAGATCACATAGTAAACAGGCAAGCCTTTTTTTTTGTGCTCATATAAGCACATACAAATGCCCATATTTGTATTTGTTTTCATTGAGTGTTTACAAAAATGGGAGCACTTTTTACTGTTGATTCTTTTGACTAGCTGCACAATAGCTCATGATTTATTTAATGTAACCTGATGGACATTTTGGTTGTTTTCTCTTTGGGGAAGTGCCATTTTTCACAGTTGTACCAGTATTTCTGTAGGATAGTGGAATTGCTACAGTGTGGCTTTTTAAATGACTGTGAAGCAGAATCAGATGGCACTGTTATTACCGTAAGCATAGAAAGAAATTTATCCTAAAAATTCTGCACAGTCAGCAACCACAATGACCCTCAGGGTTTGCACTTGGAAAATTATTACAATCTATATTTTTGCTTATCAGCTTTATGTCGCACTGTCCTGAACTGTGACCTGTCGGAGTTGTTTGCATCTGAAGGAGTGCTTAAAACCCTTTTCTCCCCAGTTCTCAGAGGCACCGACATCACTAAACAGATTGTCATTGGCACTCCTGGGACTGTCCTAGATTGGTGTTTTAAACGAAAATTGATTGATTTGACTAAGATTCGTGTGTTTGTCCTGGATGAAGCAGATGTGATGATTGACACCCAAGGATTTTCAGATCATAGTATTCGTATTCAAAGGTAATCTTAGAGTCTTCCTCTCTTCCTCAGCCTGCTGTTCATGGGGAATTTCATTTGTTTACTCCTCCTCATTCTTTATTGCTTAACTCCTCACCACCTTCACCTCTAAAACAAATTTGGATTTTCATTATTTTCACCAGTTCAAAGGTCCCTCAGCTGCTACAGTTTTCCAGCTTCTTCAGTTTATAACCTTGCCTGAGTGCTTTACTTTTGCAGCACAGATTACAGATGGAATCTATTAAAATGTACTGCCTCTGCACCAAATTTGCCCGTAATGTTCTGTATTCTGGCCAGAATTCTAAAGAGGATCTGTTAAGGCCTGATGAGGATATTGTGAGGATACAATGGATAATTGAGATAGAGTAGAGGACACAGTAACGTGGAATCAGGAGACTGGTGGTCTAGTCCTGACTTGCCCTCTAATTTATAAAAAGCTGTGTTGTTTTCCTAGGCCCTCTCTATCAGGATTACCTGAGGGGTTTAAAACTACAGATTACTGGACCCAACCTCAGACTTACTGAATCCATTTCTGTGAGTGGATTTATGAATCTGTATCATGTATTTTTAAATGACGTATTATATACTCAATGTTAAATTTAATTAGTATTGAAAGACTTGTAATGAAAAATAGTAACCCCTTGCTCCAACCTGAAGAGAATACTTTTCTGATATTAACCTTTATATAATATTTTCATACTGCTATTTCCTGATGTATAGTCATTGTCAACTGATTTCCCATTATAGGAAGTGGGAATTGAGTTCTTTGAAAACACCACCCCATTCTACCTTTCCTATCTCCCATCACCTCTCTGTAATTATGTCATGAGTTAGGTTACATTAACTGTCAGTATTGATATCATGTGACAGTATAAGTATTGTTCACTGCTGAGCCAAACAGCATATTATTATCATTACAGTTCTTCCTCTGCATCCATGAGGGATTAATTCCAGGACCACCTGCACATACCAAAATCTGTGGATGTGCAAGTCCCTGATGTAAAATGTTGTAATATTTGCGTATAACCTATACACATCCTCTTGTGTACTTTAAATCATTTCTAGATTATTTGTAATGACAAGAAAAAAGTCCATATACATTTATTACAAACACAGTATTTTTCCAGATATTTTTGGCCAATGGTTGAATCCACAGATGTGGAACCCACAGATACAGAACCCACTAATATAAAGGGCTGTTTTTCTCGAAAAGCTTTCTCTTCTAGAAGTAATCATGGCTTTTTTTTTTTAATTTAGTTAGTATCACTGTGTAAGGATCTTTAAATTTTTCCTGGCTATTCTATCGTATGTGTCCTATGTCTGTGTTATCTCCAAATAGTAAAATAAAATTTTAAAATCCATCCATTTCTCTTTTTCCTGGCAGTATTTCAAGCTCCCTCTCTCCAGCTTCATTCTGGTAGATTTGCTTTACAGCTCACTTAAGTGTTGAATTTCCTATATCTTGGGTCATTTTTCTTGGAGTACTTCCTCTGAATGCTGGAGTATATTTTCTAATGCCTTCTTGAAAAATAATGTAAAAGAGGTTGATTTTTCAGCCCTTACATGTCTGAAAATGTTATTATACATGTAAATTTGATCTTTTGGTTAATAGTTTGCCCAGATAGGAATCCTATGTCATTCTCCCTCTAAATTCAGAGAAATGTTGAAAACAAAAGTTTTTTTAAAAACTTTAATATATAATTAATATCCTCAGCTTCCAGTGTTGTTATTGAAAAGTTTAATGTCGCCTTGATATCCAAGCTTTTGTTTATGACCTTTTTTGTCTCGCTAAAAGCCTTTGAGGTCTTCTTTCTTTATGGTATTCTGAAACTTTTCAATGACATACTTTGGTTCAGGTCTTTTTTCATTCATCATATTAGACACATAGTGCACCCTTTTATTCTCAAAACTTGGGCCTGCCAGTTCTGGGAAAATTTCTTAAATTATCTCTTTCCCTAGAATTACCAAGTTTTTTGAGAGCCCCTCTGGGATACAGTCATAACAGTTCAAAAAAAAATACTTACATAAAATAGAAGAAATAATCATACATGTGTGTTACTTGTTATGCGTGTCCTTCCATTTGTCATTAAAGTAACATAGCCCTTGAGCATTCTGTTTCTGTCAGTCTCAGTGACACTGGTGGTGGGCTCTGATTTTTTTTTTTTGTAGCTTCCTTTTCTTGAGTTACAGATGGGGTATCTTCTGTTATCTCTCTGAGGATATTCTATTATTTTTTTAATTTTTTCTGTTTTAACATTGTGAATTATCCAAGTGTCCTTTTTGTTTGCTATAACCTCTTTGACAGCAGAATGTTCCTCCTCATGTGGTGATACTTGGCCAGCTTTTTGTGATCTAGGGCAAGAAGCTAAAATTCCAGTGGACAGCTCTGTGTGCATGGCTGGGGCTGTAACTTGGGGAGCCCTACTGTGTGATCATTGTCATCTGGAGGTCTTTAGGACTATGTAATGTCTCTGTTCTCTTTTCTGGGGGATAGACCCTTGGTTGCTGACATTCTGGGAGCCAGGTGGGGTAACAGGATGAGAGGGCCCTCCCATTCATTATGCATATTTTCACTTGATCTCCTCTATTCAGCCATATGTTTTGCCCCCACTTTTTACTAAGACTGATATCCCGAAGTCTGGAATTTCTGCACAGAATAAACATCTACTCTTCTGCTTCTACAGGCTTAGCTACTTAAAGTAAGGAGATCCACCTGCTCCTTATACATATTTTCTGCCAGTCTTCTTATTTAGAATAAGTTTGAGTAGAAATCAAAAGAGGTTTCCTTCTTGTCATCCTCTTACCAATAAGTTGATTTGTTTTATATAACAGCAAATGAAAAATTCAAAACTCCGGGAAATATTTAGTAGTGAAAAAGGGCTCTTTTTTTTTGTTTTTTCTTTTTCTGAAATGGAGTCTCGTTCTGTCCCGCAAGCTAGAGCACAGTGGCACCACCTTGGCTTACCGTAACCTTTGCCTCCTGGGTTCAAGCAATTCTCCTTCCTCAGCCTCAAAAGTAGCTGTAGCTGGGATTACAGGCACATGCCACCACACTGACTAATTTCTGTACTTTTAGTAAAGATGGGGTTTCTCCATATTGGCCAGTTTGTTTATGACCAAAAAATGGTCATAAACAAAAGCTTGGGGATCAGGATGACATTAAGTTCAAGGTCAGGTTTAAAATTCCTGGCCTCAAGTGATCTGCCTGCCTTAGCCTCCCAAAGTGTTGGGATTACAGGTATGAGCTACCACACCTGGCCCCAAAAAAGGCTTTCTGGGAAAGTCCCTTTTATTTTATACTCAAGAGAATATTAAGTAATAATTAGATAGAGCATTTATGTTGGTTGTTCAGCCCTGCATTGTTAAAGTTTTCCTTCCTTTTCTTAAAACAGGTTAAACCAGTGATATCCAACAGAAACTTAATACAAGCCACATGTATAATTTAAAATTTTTTAATAGCCACATTCAAAAAGAAAGAGATGAAATTAATAAATATATATTATTTAACCCATTGTATCAAAATATCCTTTCAACAAGTAATCAGTATAAAAATTATTAAAATTTTTTAAAAATCAAAATAAATAAAAATGAGATATTTCACATTCTTTTTTCATACTAAGTCTTCAAAATCCAGTGTGTTCTACAGAACGGCCCATGGTTTTCTTTCTCTGTGTAATTTGTATAAATTTTTTCTTTGGAGTAAAGTGGTCCAAGCTTTAGGATATAAGTCCTTGTGCCATCTTTCTCCAGATACAGGATTGTGACCCAGCAGGTGGCCAAGAGGCCCTAGCATGTGGAATGCAAAGTTTTCCTCATGTTTTCTAACATGCGCCTGTTTTCAGCTTTTTTCTTCTGATTCTCTGGTTCCTGGAGCTTGCAGGTCCTAGACCTCTAGGTGGTCTGAGGGAACAGTTAGTTGCATATTCATCAACACTGTGTTCTGCAGTGCTCATGGTGTAGCTTCATCTGCTTTCTCATTTACCACTCCTTCTGTCTTCCAGAAATGTACTCAGATAACTTGTCCACCAGTTTCTCCTTTCCCGTATTCCATGTTTTTCGTGAATTAATCTCTTTTTATCTCTTTATGATCACATTAGTGGGATGTGGGCAGCTGAGAAGACAACACATGTAGACAGTCTGACATCATTGACTGTAGGTCTGTCGGATTGTTGTTTGATGATCGAGACCCCAGGTTTAAAGTTGAGTTTGAGAATCGCTGGACTATATGATCTCTTTCACTCCCTTTTGGTACTAACAGTTTATTCTTCAAAGTGCTCTGTCCCTCTCTCAAAAAAGCTGATTTCCCTCTGGTGTTTCTCATTTATTTTGTTTTAAAAAGTTGACTTTTTATTGGTATATGAAACACGTACAGAGAAATACATTAATCCTAGGTGTACAACTGAGTGAATTATCACAAGAAGCCATGCTTTTATAACAGCAGCCCAGATGAAGGAATAAAATTTTACCAGCACCGTAGAATTTCCTTAATAACTCCTTTCTGGTCACTGGTCCTGCTCTTTTCCCAAAGATTAACCTCTATTCTAACTGCTAACTTCACAAATTGATTTTGCCTGTTTTTTAACTTTATGCAAATCAGCCCTGAATTCATTCTGGTTTCTGAATGGGTACATTTTAGTCACTATACTTTCCCCTGTTGTTCCCCTTTAATTTGTATTTAGTTCTTCCTATTCTGAATAAAGTTAAATTTTGGCTGTTTTTCCCTCCCAAGATATAACACCTGCCATCAAATAACTGTCTCTCTTTCCTTCATCTTTGTCTACCTTTGTGTGAGATTATAATTGTAAAGAGCATCTACTCTACCCTTCTTGTGGCTGCATGAGTCTGCCTCGCCTAAGGAAGAAATTGGCATGAGAAACCTCAGATTCCCTGCAGTATATACCTAAACTTTGCTCTGAGCTCCACATTCTGTTTATATACTTTTCCAAATTCTTGATGGCAAGGAGGGGCAGGACCTTGGCTATCTGCCTGGAGATATAGCTGGTCATTGCAGGCAGCACCTCACGTGGAACAGGGGTGCATACAGCAGCTGACAGCAGTGGCATGAAGTGCTTGAAGAAGAGTGACAGAGTGGCATTTGGGTGACAGCCTTCTCTCTTCTCTCGCAGAGCTCTACCCTCCGAATGCCAGATGCTCCTCTTTTCAGCAACCTTTGAAGACTCTGTGTGGCGCTTTGCTGAGCGAATCATCCCTGACCCTAATGTTATCAAGTTACGCAAGGAGGAGCTTACCCTGAACAACATCCGGCAATATTACGTGTTATGTGAGCACAGGAAAGACAAATACCAAGCTCTGTGCAACGTTTATGGCAGCATCACCATTGGTCAGGCCATCATCTTCTGCCAGGTACACTGTGGATGTGTCTTCATCGTGCCCAGATATCCCCACAGGCAGAGGTAGGGAGACATAATATTAATAAGTGCCCTATAGCCAGGAACCATGTTCAGCACTTTTTGTATGTCTCCAGTTTAATCTCCAGAACAGCTCTGAATAGAAATTACCTGTATTTTATGGGTGAAACATAGAAAGGTTAAGTAATGGAATAGGATCTTCAAAATGATGTTAAACACAGTGCCTTCCTCTTTTAGAGGGACTGCTTCTAACACTTCCCCATTTCAATTTATGTTTATTGTAGCTTTTGCAGATACCCTTTATCAGGTTAAGGATGTTATGCACTCTTAACAGCACCCCATTTTTATGTTTGTTTTTTGCTTTCTGACATTTCATGTTCATGTGTTTTATTTTCTCACTACCACGTAAACACTCTAAGCTTCATGAGAGCAGGGCCTCCTCTCTCTTATTCACTCCCAAATCCACTGCACTAGACCAGCACCTGTCTGGCACATGGACAGCACCAAAAACATGTAGAATGAAAGAAAGCTCAGCTCTGCCACTGGCTAGCCATGCAACCTTGGGCAAGTTACATACCTTTTTAAGCTTTGGGAGTTTTGTCTGTTTTTATTTTTATTTTATTTATTTATTTATTTATTTATTTTTGAGACAGAGTCTCACTCTTACCCAGAGTGGAGTGCAATGGCACAATCTCGGCTCACTGCAACCTCTGCCATCCAGGTTCAAGTAATTCTCCTGCCTCAGCTTCCCGAGTAGCTGGGATTGCAGGTGTCTGCCACCACGCCCGGCTAATTTTTTTATTTTTTTAGTAGAGATGGGGATTCACCATGCTGACCAGGCTGGTCTCGAATTGACCTCAGGCAATCCACCCGCCTCAGCCTCCCAAAGTGCTGATTACAGGCGTGAGCCACCGCGCCCGGCCTGTTTTAATTTTTTAATGAAATTAGGTTGCTACTTCATTAATTTGTTGTGAAACACATGACCTCACCATAAAACATGTAAAAATTTCAGCCAGACGCCTGGCACGTGGGAAGCAAGCACTCTTAGGGTGTTTGTTATTGCCATTGTTATATGTTATCATTTTGTCACATCATAGCACATATGAGGTTTATGGAGCACATTTATGTCCATTTCGTGGTTGAGAAAGCCAAAGGTCTGACTGGTTGAGAGGATGTGAGCCTTAGAAGCACAAAGGGAGGGAGGATGCCATGCCACATTTTAAGGCCCTCAAGGACTGAGGGAGAAGTGAAGCAAAACTCCTCTGCAGCCCTCTCCCATCCCCGCCCTGCAGGCACAGCCAGGCTGCTTTGCTTAATCTTGGGTGCTGTGGTGAGTTTTGCTTTTTTACATAGACTCGTCGGAACGCCAAGTGGTTGACTGTGGAGATGATACAGGATGGCCACCAGGTGTCTTTGTTAAGCGGGGAGCTGACTGTGGAGCAGCGAGCTTCCATCATTCAGAGGTTTCGGGATGGGAAAGAGAAGGTTCTCATAACAACCAATGTTTGCGCTCGAGGTGTGTGTTTAAAATCAGGTCTTGAGTTCTAATTTGCGTATGATAAAATGCATTCTTTTTAAGTCTACAGTTCTGTGAGTTTTGACAAACATGCAATCATGCAGTTATCACTGTCCTCAAAATACAGAGCATCTCCATCTCCCCAGTTTCCTCACACTCCTTTTCAGCCAGTCTCCCTTCCCATCCCATGGCTTCTGGCAACTACTGATCAGATTTCTGTCTCCATATTTTTGGAGACCCAAAGTCAAATGCTACTGTGTATAGCCTTTGTGTAACTTCTTCCACATAACATAATGCTCATAATGATACTAATGAATTTCATTAGTATTGTTACATGCACTGGTAGTTCATTCCTTTTAATTGCTGATAGTATTCCATTGATAGTTCATCTGTTCACCAGTTGATGGACATTTGGATTGCTTTCAGTTTGGGGCTATGTTTAACAAGGCAGTAATAAAAATTCATGTGTAGGTCTTTAGAGATATGCTTTCATTTATCTTGGGTAAATAGGAGTGGGGTTGTTGGGTCCTATGATAAGTGTACGTTTAACTTTATAAGAAGCTGTAAAACTCTTCCAGTTGCTCTGCATTCTTGCCAGCAATTGCTACTGTCACTCTTAATTTTAACCATTCTGTGGATGCATATATACTGGGATCTCATTGTGATTTTAAGTTGCATTTCCCTGACAACTAATGATGTTGAGCATCTCTGTGGAGTTTTTAATTTTAAAAGTATTGACTACTAGTGAAAAAGAAAAAAAATCCTTTGTTTTTTCAAGAGAAGGGTGGACCTTCCTACTTTTTTCATCTCTCCTAAATCATTGCTTAGACCCCATATTCAAACCACATTTTCTAGTTCGTTCTTACTTTAGCAAACAGAACTGAGAACCTCCCATGCTAGGAACGGAAGCTGAGTTCTGCTTTTGGGAAGGGTATCCTGAAAAAGGATGAGGTCCCTACCCCTTAGGAGTTCACCGCCTAAACTCTCACCTCTCTAGACTGGTACTATTCAATAGAACTTTCTGCAGTGATGGAAATGTTCTATTCTGTGCTCTTCAGTTGGTAGTCACTATCCTTGTTGGCTCTTGAGCACTTGAAATGTGATTAGTGTGATTGAAGAACTGAATTTTTCCACTAGCCATATTGTCTCTTGAGCACTTGAAATGTGGCTAGTGTGATCAGGGAACTGAATTTTTAATTTTAACTAATCTGAATATAGCTACATGGTGCTAATGTTTACCATATTGGACAGCGTAACTCTAGACCCTAGAGGAAGGAAGGCACAGAGAACTGCAGGTCAAGGCACAGTGCGAGGAGCACAAGGATCCTGACCCGGACAGCTTGTGAGTGTTGAGAAGGAAGGCACACTGGGGAGGGGAAATGTAGAAGTCTTCCGAGGCAACCTTTGATCCGAAAGGTTTTGCAGAGGCAGGTGTCATGGCTCACACCTGTAATCCCAGCACTTTGGGAGGCCAAGGCAAGTGGATTGCTTGAGGTCAGGAGTTCAAGACCAGCCTGACCAACATGGTGAAATCCCATCTCTGCTAAAAATAAAAAAAATTAGCTGGGCTTAGTGGTGGGCACCAGTAATCCCAGCTACTTGGGAGGCTGAGACGGGAGAATTGCTTGAACCTGGGAGGCAGAGGTTGCAGTGAGCTGAGATCGTGCCACTGCACTCCAGTCTGGGTGATAGAGCAAGACCCTTTCCAAAAAAAAAAAAAAAAGATTTTGCAGGAAAGGGAGCAGTTCAATTGAATGAGAGTTTACATTTGTTCAAGAAGTATCCAGATCTTGACTGGAGTGTTGTATTTGTGAGTCAGGGGAGAAAGAGATGAGACTTTAGGTGGTTTGAGGTCTTGAATTGTTTGTACTTTTCCTATACAATTTGGGCAGTGGGTTTTGAACACAAGTGTGCTGGGTATTGCTGTGGTGACCATTGTAGGAGAGATGAGAGGAGTGTGGGGAGAGTGGTGAGAAACCAGTCTGGAAGTTGTGACCATTGAGGCAAGGGTTTAAAAAGACCTGACCGGAACAGTAGCCATAAAATGGAGCTGAGCCTGAGTCCCATGATGGGTAACGGGGAGTGAGACTATGGGGCCTGCTGGGGACTTAGCATAGCAGGAGCAGAGAGGAGAGAGTGGCTCTGTAGGCTTGGTGAGGGCACCTCTCCACTATACACACAGACACACATGCACGCACACACACATGCGCAAGCCTTGTGCATATTTACACTTCTGTAGCATTCTCTATGGAAACTCTTACTTAGCATCATAGACATCACAGCAGGCAAGCAAACTTCCTGACCAAAGTACCTGTCTCAATTATGCAAGCCCAAGTTGGATTTCTAAATTTTCTCTGTGAATAAGAATTCCCTTGGCAAATGTGGTACTTCAATGGCCCATGTCCTGAGGAAAGTATTGCAGGACCCTACAGTGTTTTTCCTCTTCTAGGGATTGATGTGAAGCAGGTCACGATTGTCGTGAACTTTGATCTCCCTGTAAAACAAGGAGAGGAGCCAGACTATGAGACCTACCTCCACCGCATAGGGCGGACAGGACGCTTTGGGAAAAAAGGCCTCGCCTTCAACATGATTGAAGTGGATAAGCTGCCCTTGCTCATGAAAATCCAAGACCACTTTAGTAAGTAGCACCACCCTCACAATATGAACCATAGACCTGCCGGTCTGACAGCGATGATGTGTGCTGGAGAGCTGGAGTCCAGAGGCTCATGAGAGTAGTGGAAGCAGAAGGCACGGGCTGGAAGGCTTTTAATTCACAGGACCGGGGTTCTAATATGAGACATGATTAAATAATGCTTATATAGTAATTAAAAATTATTTTGATCAAGTAGAATTGCTGTGAGCTCAGATTTATGTGTTATAGCTCATTCTGGAGTCAGAATTTCACATCTTGTGAAGGCAGAGTAGATTACAGGAGCAGATTTTAACATCTTATAAAGAAGTCCCCTAATCAAAGTAGTAACATCCTTTAAGATTCTCTTCTGTTCTCCTCTTTTATTTATGCTTTTTCCCTCCTCTTGCCCCACCCTCCCAAACAGGATGGTCCTACATTCTGAAGTCTGAGACCTTTCCTCCAGCCTCTCATCTAAATAAGGCAGGCTCTGATGATAGCCTGCTAGAACTTTAGACTGGCAGATTTCTCTGATGGAAACTCAAAAGATCCCATGGCTAAAATTGTCCTGTGCCCCAGAGCCCATGCATGTGGCGGGGGAGCAGGGTAGGAAGAGCACCTGGGACAGTAGTACTTAACCTTTGTAGAAAGCAGTAAGCACTCTAGGGAAGTGCACATAGGCAGGGACATGCCATTGGAGATTTTCACAAGTTGCAGGCTGAGTGTAGCACATCCACTGACCTTTCAGGGAAGTAAGTTAAGTGCCCCTGTGTTAGTCTAACTGGGGAGGACAGGATGATGATGCATTAAGGCCACTGTTGCTATGGTGAGCTCCTAAGGCCCTGGTCTCAGGAAGTGACTGTAGCAGAGGAGCCTTAGTCCTTCCCAGGCTCTCCTCCCTTCTACTCTGACCTTCTCTGCCCCGGCGTATCTAGATATATACGGTCCATGGTCTGGTGCATTTGATGCTGTTTGAGTTAGCATTGGTCAGTGATGTTGGTACCGTTCCTTCCTTATGTTCCTATATCAAGGCTTTCTATACAAGGTATCACTTTCTTCAGAAATCTGGATGGAATGAAGTTTCTTTTAGGCCCTGACATAAGACTAGTTCTGTTCTCTTTTTTTCTTTCAGACAGCAGTATTAAGCAACTCAACGCTGAAGACATGGATGAAATTGAAAAGATTGACTATTGAAGAAAGAACTTTATTGTTTGTGCATTATCCTAGTTTATGTGAGAATGTCTCAGTGGTTTTTGAAGGTAATTTTTTTATGTTGAGGCTTTTTCAATGTGAAACTCACAGATGGCAAAACAAATGTCATGGTACTTAGTTTTAAGACATGAGGTCTTTTTGAAACCAAATTGATGTGAAGCTTGTGATCATCTTGAATAAAAAAAAGCCAAGATTATTTCTTATTCTAATCTTTGTACAGGTGACATCTCAATGTGGGCTACTGGGGTGTTTTTGGATTTGGTTTGTACAATCTGAGCAGATCGTGCCTCTTGGGAGCATCTTACTGTGCCACAAGAGGGCAGTAGAGCTTCGCTGGTTTGGGAAGTTGAGCTGGTAGGAAAAAGCCACGTGTCTTCAGACCTCACTCACAGGTGCCCTTTCCAGCCATTTATGCCTTTCTCCACCCCCTGCCTGAAACTCTCCCATGCATACACATGCTTGTTCTTCAGTAAAAGTACAGATTAAAACTTTTAAAAAGTGAAACTATTTGGAAGAAACTATTTTGCTGCTTTAATGTTTCAAGTGACATACAGAATTTCAGAACATTTTTCTATTTTGCTTCTTACTCTCTTCAAATTAGAGAAGATTTACTCCCTCATCAGTTATTTCACAGTCTCTAAAAGTGTAGCTTTCTTATGGGTATTTCTGAAAAGCAGTCAGTGGAGGGTAAAAAACCCACATACCCTGTTAAAGAAGTAACATTTCAGAGAGCAAACTTTTTTTGCTTTTAAGAATTGAAAGGTATACCTGAGAATCCTGAACATTTTCCTGCAAGTCCCATTGAGATACTTTTTATCTTTCATATTTCCTGCTCAAAAGTAAAGTGTAGTGAGCTTGAGAAAATGGGGCAAATGGAGAGTCTTCCAGAAAGCTGGAGCAGGTCTTACAGCCAGAGTCCAGATACCAGCCCTGTCATGGCACCAGACTGCACCAGTGGCTGCTGTGAATGCCCCTGTCATTGGTGGGATGGTGGCTCCTGGCATATCTATTTTGATATTCCTCTTCCATGTCACCCTGCCCACGTTTTCTCCCAGAGAGCAGGGCTCAGAAATACATAAAAGTCACCATGTGTCCTCATCCAGCAACAGATATTTATTGTGCACTCGTTACGCTAAACACCGGAGGAAGGGAGGTGAGTGAGATGTAACAGCCATGTTGGAACTCAGAGCCTAATGGCAGAGACCTAGAATAAGCCAGCGTGATAATAACTGTGCTAAAGCAAGTGGGTCTAGGTTACTAATGTAGCACAGAGGAGGGACCCTAACACCATCTAGGCCGGCTTCCAGAGGGGCTGACACTCAGGATCTCCTACAGGAGAACAGGATGTATTCACCCGTGCCTTCTCAGTGTGGACTTTATACCACCCAGTAACTTTCTAACCTGAGTCTACCAGAGGAAGTGTTCCAGACCCAGCTCATCATCATTACCTGGAGAACCCCGGGGAAAAGAAATACAGATTTCCTTCACCAAGCAGACAAAACCAGACTCTCTGAGGGCAGAGCCCAGAAATACCCACTTCCATAAGGGAGCCCCAAGCACAGGTAGAGCAGTGGTAATGAAAATGGCCATCTCGGGAGGAGACCCTCAGGCAGAGAGGCCCTCAGGGACAGAATTTGTAAGACGTGGAACTCCCGCTGCTCCGTGTCTGTCCTGGTTCTCCTTGTCGTATGTCTGCCCTCCCCTCTGGACTGGAAGCTGGTGATCACTCTTGTCTACTCAATACTCCTACTGTAGTGCCCAGTGCATCCTAGGTGCCCAAGAAACTTGTATCTTTGTTGAGTACGTTTTTTTTTCTTTTGCCACTTCCTTATTCACTAACATTTTTTTAAGGTTTTCCATCCTAGTTTTGAACCCCAATAATACAGCACAGGATGAATGAGCATGGGAAGTGTATCCAGATACTTTGTTGTCTCTTACCATTTGAGAATTGAGTTGGGCTTTCCACCATGCTCAGCTCAGCCTTGGGGTGTCCTAAATGAAACTTTACCACTTCCCTTTCCAGTTCAAATCTCTGGTAAAATCTCCGCCAGTCACCCTCACGAGTGTCTACAGTAATTTCTGTTTGTCAGCTATTCCCACAGGTCTGCATGCACGGGGAATTTTTGTGCATTCCCCTTTGCCCCCTCCTCACGTCCCTTTGTCTTGCCACCTAGGAGGCAGCAAAGCCATCCTGCATCACAGCTGCATTAACACCAACTGTCTAGTTTAGTGAGTCAACAATCCAAAGGCTGTTTTGCAGGGTGCAGCTGTTATCAGAGCTATAAGCAATTTTCCCATCTTCCTGCATGGCCTGGCCAAGGTCATCTCTCTCAATGCCTGCCTGAGGACAAAGGAGATGAAGAGGCAAGGAAACACCAGGTGATTTCAGTGCAACTGTGAGCTGGGTTAATCAGCTGTGTATTTCTTGGCACCAAATACTAAACCAAATTCATGAAGTTTATCTTGGCCAGTTTAATACTGTTAGCATATTGAAATTCATGATTACATAGAGCAGGGCTGTGATTTCCAGTGGGTGAGTGAACACCTCACCTGGAACACAGCTGCTATGATGTTAGCTGCTGGATCTAAGGCAACCATTAATAATAGGAAAGGCAAATGAGTTGGTCATAGTCTGGTAGGATGTGTGACAGCTGCTTCTCAAGAGACATTATTGCTTTTGGTCATGAGAAAGTGTTGATCCTCCTCAGCAAAGCTCGGTCACCATGAAAGCTGCTGGCAGTCTCTGCACGTATGACTAACAGTGGAAAATCTTAGAGGAGTGATGGGGGTGGTGCACAGTGAGCAGTACCTTTCCTGACACCAGAGAGAGAGGCTGGTTTTGTCAAGCCTTGGCTTAGCTCCTGGTCCTCTGAGAGGCTCAGTCTCCTTCCCTTTGATTCAGATCGGGACCTAGAGTAGAAAGAGAACCCATGCAGAGACAGCCCAGCTGTTGGGATGGGCCTGCACTTTGCTCTCTGAACCAGGGAGCATTACTCTGTTCTCGCCCACATTGTACAGACAGCCCATCATGCCCAGCCTTGCAGGAGGGTCTTAAGGAGCCCAGTGATCTGGCACATACTGGATTTCCCAAAGGAGTAACAGAAAGGTCAGATCCTCTTCAGTCCTAATGCCCTCACTTCAACTCTCCATTACTTCTGCGGAATAATGATGTATATCAAAGACCCTCATATCATTTTAACCCACAAACTATGAAATCATCACAGTCTTGTTCTGTGCTACAGGGAATACCAACTTTTTGCTCTAGAAAGAATCCAAGAGGCTGTCAGCCCCAACATTTTCTATACTTTTGCTAATCTATGGCTAAGAGAATTGGACATTTTCCCTTCTCTCTCTCTCTCTCTCTTATTTATTTAGATAGAGTCTCACTCTTTGCCCAGGCTGGAGTGCAGTGGCAGGATCTCGGCTCACTGCAACCTCTGCCTCCCAGGTTCAAGCAGTTCTCTCCTGTCTCAGTCTCTGGAGTAGCTGGGATTACAGGCACACGCCACCATACCTGGCTCATTTTTGTATTTTTTTAGGAGAGATGGGGTTTCACCATATTGGTCAGGCTGGTCTCAAACTCCTGACCTCACGTGATCCACATGCCTTGGCTTCCCAAGTGCTGGGACTGCAAGTGTGAGCCACTGCACCCAGCCTCCCCTTCTCATTTCTGTCTACTGACTCCCCTCCCCGTTCTGCTGCTCACATCCCCAGGTTAATGTTTTCACTGTCGGGTTCTGCCTTCTCCCTTGCTGCCCTCCCGTGCCTCCTGGGTCCCTCAGAAGGATGGGTCTGGACTTCCCACACCCTCCTTCGCTGCCCCTCACCGTGTTGCTAGTGTCTGCCTGGAGAGATGCTGTTTGAGCCATTGTCTAGTTTCTCTTACTGCTTTGCAAACTATCAGTTTTAAATGTGGGTGGGGCTGAAGCACCATTCTGCATTTTTAATGTGGATTTTCTATCCCCGTTTAAACATTAAACTTTTAGACTCTTCTAGTGAAATACAGGAAAACACACATGAACTGGGATGATTCTTGGCTGAGGGACATCCCCCTGTGTTTGGCAAACCCACAGAGGGACCCACTGCCCCATATCTGGAACTGCCTGGCCCTCTTTTACCAGTTTATCAGCCTTCTACTTCTGCTGAGGTTAGAAAGAGCCAGAGGCTCTGATATAATTAAGATGAACTTTGAAGAGGGGCTCTCTCCCTCTTGTATTCAGAAGAACTGAAATAAAGTTTTAATAAGTCTCTAGAGAAGCATGGCAACTATCTGTAGCATTTTTCTTTGGGAATTAACCTGCCCGTAATTCTTTCTATTCAGTAGAATAACCCTGGGCTTCTCTATTACTGTTTCTAGAATACAATTTTCATAAATAAGAATGGTCTCCTATTTTGAGCTTAATATTTTTTCTATTCTTAGAATGGTACAGCCTCACTCAGTTCCTTAGTTTGTGATCATGACTTGAAATCTCTGCTTTCTATGTTATGCAGAGGTATAGTCATATGTATATGACATTCAGAGGTATAGGTATATATAATGGCCTCAGGCATGATTTAGAAGGCACAGTATGAGCAGGCCGCTTTGTGAGGTGGTGACCTCCCCATTCATGAGAGCATTCAATCAGAAGATGTTACTTGTAATGGATGCTGTAGTTCTGGTTCTTGAATTACCAGGAGTTTGGAATTAAATGATCTCGGAGACTCTGTCCATTCTAAGATACCATGTTTCCATGACCCCATACAGAATAGCTACACAGGGGGAGGAACATGAGTCAGAGAAGCTTTGCACAAAAGAAGATTGTTTTCCACAAATGAAAATGGGGTAATTAACTTCCAGTTGCACCCTGTCTTAACTTTCAGATTCATTGGCTCCTTCCCCATGTGACCATCTCTTTATACCAAGCTTATGCTGTATGTGGATTCTTTTTAATTTAATGTTCATATTATAAAAGCAATGAAACAGCAAACAAAAGTAGAGCAAAATATCAAAAATCTAATGACTATCATAAAAATTATCAGCTTGATAGAGTCCTGTTCACCTTAATATACACATCTGTGGTTAATTATAGTGTCATATCTTTTTATTTGAAACATTCAAGTGTTTTTTTTCATGTTGCCACACAGTCTTTGGGATTATATTTTCAAAATAATAATTGGCCAGATTGTCCCATCTACTGAATATGCATATAGCTATCTTTGTCGAACATTTATGAGATGTCCCTTTTTCCAAAGTTTTAATTATAAATCGTACTGCAGCAAATATCTTCTCACCCAATATTCCGAATTATTTCATAAGATTAGAGACATTGAGTGTGAGTACCAGCTCAAAAACTAGGAGCATTTTAACAGATTTTGTTAGAGTCACTTTGCATCCAATAGACTCTGGCTATACTAATATATATTATCACACCAAATTCACCTCACCTTACCAGCAAGGGATATTTTCATTTTAAAATTGCTTGGTCTGCCGGGCCCAGTGGCTCACACCTGTAATCCCAGCACTTTGGGAGGCTGAGGTGGGCAGATCATGAGGTCAGGAGATCAAGACCATCCTGGCCAACATGGTGAAACCCCTTCTCTACTAAAAATACAAAAATTAGCCAGGCATGGCAGCACGCACCTGTGGTCCCAGCTACTTGGAAGGCTGAGGCAGGAGAATTGCTTGAACCCAGGAAGTGGAGGCTGCAGTGAGCCAAGATCGCACCACTGCACTTCAGCCTGGGCAACAGAGCAAGACTCTGTCTCAAAAAACAAAACAAAATACTTGGTAACTTTTTTGGTTTATGTTTCTTTTAGTACAAACAAGATTATATTTTTTAAAATGGTTCATTGTTTGAAAAACATCTGTAGTGTTCTTTGCCCGTTTATCTTGTGAGATGTTAATGTTTTCCATGTTAAGTTGTGTGAAATATATGTGTGAATTTATTTTTCCAAAGAAAATAAAGGGATTAACCTTTTGCTAACAATATGTTGTTTGACTGCCTTTTAAAATTTGTTATAGTTGTTTCACACAAAATTATTTAATTTTTTGTAATGAAATATATCAATACTTTTTTTTTGCTGGTTCTAGAATATTGGCACTGCTCCGGAAAACATGTTTAATTTTATTTTTAGTTATTGTGATTTTTATCTTTAAAAAGATACTCAGCTTTAGTTCATCTGAAATTTGTTCTGATGTGAAGCATATCACTGAGAAACCTCTATTTCCTATTCTTAGATCTCCCTTATCATATTAAATTTCTGCATACCTCAACACATGAAACAAGATTCTGGGTATCTACTCAATTCCAGTTTATTCTTGGGCCAACACCACAGTTTTATGTATTATTGTTATGCAATGTGTTTTAAGGACTTGTTCCCCCCTCTTGGCTACTTTCATTGTCTCTCATATTTTAACAAATGTCATTACAAGTTTATTCCTCAAGATTAGTTTTAGATCCATTTAACCAATTTCCAAAAACTCCTCTGATATTTTATTTGACATCCATTCAGCAGGAGTAATGTATTCAGTCCATACATTACTCTGCGGAGAATAGATTTCTTTATCATTTTGAAGTGCATGCTAGGTCTTTCTTATCTCAAAAAGGAGATATGCTTAGGAGCAAAGACCCTTAGACACCTGAGCAAGAAGAGGCTGTGCTAGTCAAGGGGGAGAGGCAGGGAGGGTTGGTGCTGAGGTGGTCTTAGGGCGTGCCCAATGGAGGAGGACCTGGCAGCAAGCCCAGGCATTTCATTTCTGTGCATCCCTGCATGTTCCCTTGTCTGCCAGGGGTCTGAATTCTGCCGAGTGAGTGCATGTGAGGGGAGGAGGCCTGGGCTTCCCCATGAACCTGCTCTGTGGTCATGGACAAAGCCACTTCACCTGCCATGACCCCACCTTCCCAGGACCCTTCCAGTTCTACAATCCTATTCCTCCCTGACACCACGGTGCTATCGTGCTTCAGCCTCTGACAGGTATAAATGGCTTGAAGGCAGAGACCATTTGTAATGGACCAGGCTCTCTGTCAGGCCCAGCACCCAACTCAGTGCCTAGCCACCCCCACGATGTTCCACAACTATGGGAAGAGGGAAGGAAGGAAGAAATTGTGTAACCCCAATTTGTAGCAGAGTTTTGTCTTAGCTAATGTGTTCTAGAGCAGGGGTTCCAAACTCCCAGGTCATCGGTGCTTGGCTGCAAAGCCGGAGGTGAGTGGCAAGTGAGTGAACGAAGCTTCATCTCTATTTACAGCTGCTCCCCATCACTCGCATTACTACCTGAGCTCTGTTTCCTGTCAGATCAGCAGTGGCATTAGATTCTTATAGGAGCACAAACTGCACATGCAAGGGATCTAGGTTGCGCTCTTTATGAGAATCTAATGTTGATGATCTGTCACTGTGTCCCATCACCCCTAGATGGGATCATCTAGTTGCAAAAAAAGAAGTTCAGGGCTCCCACCGATTCTACATTATGGTGAAGTTGTATAATTATTTCATTATATGTTACAACGTGATAATAATAGAAATTAAAGTGCACAATAAAAGTAATGCACCTGAATCATCCTAAAACCATTCCCCCCACATCCCTGTCCTTGGAAAAATTGTCTTCCACAAAACCCATCCCTGGGGCCAAAAACATTGGTGATCGCTGTTTTAGAGCACACTATCTCAAACTTTAATGTAAATATGATCTCCTGGGGATCTCGTTAACCTGCAGATTTCTGGTTTAGTAGGTCTGGGATGGTGCTGCCGCTAGTTTCCAGACCATACTTTGAGTAGCAAAGTTTTAGAACACAGATCCAGATGAGGATTCTTGGCTAAAAAAAAAAAAAAAAAATAGGAGTGCGGGGTTGGGGGTGCTTGAAACCGGGGCCCCATTATGCTTTAAATTTATGTGTACAGACCAGGCATGGTGGCTTATGCCTGTAATCCCAGCACTTTGGGAGGCTGAGTTGGGTGGATCACCTGAGGTGAGGAGTTCGAGACCAGCCTGGCCAACATGGTGAAACCCCGTGTCTACTAAAAATATAAAAACTATCTGGTCGTGGTGGGGGGGCGCCTGTAGTCCCAGCTACTCGGAAGGCTGAGGCAGGAGAATCCCTTGATCCCAGGAGCCAGAGGTTGCAGTGAGCCAAGATCATGCCACTGTGCTCCCGCTTGGGCAACAGAGTGAGACTCAGTCTCAAAAAATTAAAAAAAGGTATATGTATAGACAAGCAACTTAGAAACACAAAGCCATTTGACACACAGGGCTGATAAGGGTGTAGGTGACTTTCTCTCACGTGTTTGTTGCTATGAAGTGTTTGCAAAGAATAAAAACTGCAAAGAAAATCAGCGAAAGGGAAAAAAGTAGTTCATTCTCAGCCACACAAGAGGCCATGTAGGGCACACCACTCATTGCCTCTTCCCTGAGCTGCTCTGCACTGCTAGAACAAGGTTTCTTTCTGGCTGGGAGGTTTTCAAAATGTTTTCAAACAGCCTGCTTGAGTTTGCTCCAGTCGAGAACATTTGAGGCTATGATCACAGCCGAGAGTGATATGTGACAAGCTGTCCCACCTCTGATGTAAATGCTGCCTGCAGAGATATAAAAAAAGCCCTCATTTCCCAGCCAGGGCTAACACACAGGCAGACCAGGTGACCAGTGACACCCTCCGCACCCACTAAGAGTGGTAAGAAAAATCAATTTAAAAGTTTGCCTTCCTTACTAAAAGAATTTTTATGAGGCCAAAGCATTGACAAGTTTGTCATTCCCAGAATCTGCTAACACCCTCCCCCTAGCCCCGTAGATTTTTAGTACTTTTCCCCTCCTCATTTTTAGAGGGGAGGAAAAACCGTCTTGAACAAGCAGAAAGTTTTATCCAAGGTGTTTGGCAGCGACTCTGAGCTCTAGGAAAGATTTATGTCTTCATCCTCTGGCACTGCCTAGCGTTAGCTCACTTAAAACAACTGAATATATGAGTTCACTTTATCCTGTCGAAGTGGAACCTAGGGCGGCATGGTACCCAGCTGGGGTCCCCAGGGACTCTGAGGCAATGTTCATGTCTCAGTCACTTATGCTGAGCTCAGCCATTTTTATGTCTGTCTGAGATCATTAAAATGAGGAGGGCAGGGAGCAGAAAGCCCTGCGGAATGAATGGTGTGATGGAAACACCACTGGAGTCTAGAGGGCTCTGCCAAAAACACGGATTTACGGGTTTGCTGAAAACGCTGCCTGTCTCCCTTTGTCACCCCTCCCATTAGCAGTCCTTTGGACAGGAGCAAGACCAGTTTCTGGGGGTATGAGCTTCCTGAAGGGTGCCTTCAGAGAGGTTTCTCCATGCTGATGATCCCAAGAATATTTTAATTTTCCTTGTTAAGTCATTTGTTTTCTTTGCTGCTGCCTTACTACCGTTAAGACTAAGCCCTGTGATGGGGTCTATTGCCCCTGAAAAAGGAACATGGATTCGGTCCTGGACGGATTCTCTAGGCAAGGCCTAGGTCCACCCACCTCACATGGGCACGGGCTCAGGATTCGCCAAGCAGCTTTGATATTAAACCTAAGGCAGCAAGATTAGAAAAGGCACTGCTGCCCCAGAGGACTGTGCAGCTGTGCAGTCTGAGCCCAGGGAGGTAGGTGAGCTGGGGGCCCAGGGTCTGTGCCTGCCCATCCGGGGGATGGCTGTGGGACCCTCTGCTCCCCAGCCCAGGACTGCTTCCCCTTCCAGAGTCCTCAGGCTTCAGCCAGAGGAAGGGCTGGTTTCTGTCTTAAGGGTGGGGACCTGGGACTCTTAACAGCCCCTCACAAGTTCTTAGCATTTAACAGAGCCTGTCTCCTAGAATGAGAACAGTCCAAGGGCAGGGATTGTGCCCTCCTCCTGGGGAAGGATGGAAAGGAGGGAAGTTATCTAGTTAGCTGTTGGTTAGTTGATCCTTACACAGCCTGGAAAACACTCATCGAAATGTAGTAATGCCATTTTATAAACGAGGAAGCTGAGAGGCTAGATCTGCCATCATATAGTGGAAGTGGAATTTGACTGTGGCCTGTCTGAATCCCATCCCTTGCCCTTTCCTGCAGCAGCACTGCTCAAACCTTAATCATTCCCGTAGCACCGTCACCATCTTTGCCAATCTTCATACTACATAGATACAGCTACATGTATATGTAAATATATTCTTAAATCCACTTAGTATTGTTTAAAAATACAACTGGTTTAATGTGCTAGTTGCATTTTCCCAATATGCATTAAAACAAATAAAAGAATTATCCATCCGCGTGTCATTAGCATGCTGCCCAAAGTGCCCCTATTATACTAGAGCAGCGGTTCCCATAATATGATCCCCACATCAGTAGCAGCAGCAGCAGCACCTATGAACTTCTTCTTTTTTTTTTTGAGACAGAGTCTCACTCTGTCACCCAGGCTGGAGTGCAGTGGCGTGATCTCGGCTCACTGCAACTTCCACCTCCCTGGTTCCTCCAGAGTAGCTGGGATTACAGGCCAACACCACCATGCCCAGCTAATTGTGTTGCATTTTTAGTAGAGACAGAGTTTCGCCATGTTGGTCAGGCTGGTCCAACCCCTGACCTCGTGATCCACCCACCTCAGCCTCCCATAGTGCTGGGATTACAGGCGTGAGCCACCATAACCTTAGAAATGCAAATTCTCAGGCCCGACCACAGACCTCCTGAATCAGAAGCCCTGGGGGTGGGGTTCAGCAATCTCTCCCTCAAACTCTTCTGTGATTCTGATACCTGTAAAGGTTGGGAGCCGCTTTGCTAGAGTGTTTGACCATTTAAGAGTGTCCTGGTCATTTCACCTGTGTGCCTCCCAGCCCCTCCAGCTATGCTCCGCTCACCCCACTTCTGGGCCTTTGCCAGAGCCATTTGACCCTCCTGGATTACTCTGACTTCATTATGAGGACAGAGCACATGAAATCAAACTCAGCCTTTCATAGCTGAGTTCAGAAAGACAGTGATTATAATGTGATCAACATCTGCTTCAAGGAAAACACCTTGAAATTTACACATGAGCATGCAAAGTTTTCAAAGGCATTTGAACCAGAGCAACTCCACCTTAAATAGGAGCTGGGTAAAATGAGGCTGAGACCTACTGGGCTTCATTCCCAGACAGTTAAGGCATTCTAAGTCACAGGATGAGATAGGAGGTCAGCTCAAGATACAGGTCATAAAGACCTTGCTGATAAAACAGGTTGCAGTAAAGAAGACAGCCAAAACCCACCAAAACCAAGATGGCCACAAGAGTGACCTCTGGTCGTCCTCACTGCTGCACTCCCATTAGCACCGCGACAGTTTACAAATGCCGTGGCAACCTCAGGATTACTCTATATGGTCTAAAAAAGGGAGGCATGAATAATCCACCCCTTGTTTAGCATATCATCAAGAAATAACCAAAAAAATGGGCAACCAGCAGCCCTCAGAGTTGCTCTGTCTATGGAGTAGCCATTCTTTTATTCCTTTACTTTTTAAATAAATTAAATAACTTTGCTTTTGCTTTGCACTGCCGACTTGCCTGAATTCTTTCTTGCGCGAAATCCAAGAAACCTCTCTTGGGGTCTGGACTGGGTCCTCTTTCCTGTAACAAAGTGGCAGTGCTTGCTTATTTTTCTGTGATTCCTTGGGCCAAGATTCAGAAATGATGAAAGGACCTAGCAAATAAGTGAGTTTCACATTCCCTAGAGCACTGCTGTCCAGTAGAACTTTCTGCAATGACGGTAGCGTTTCATATCCACATTGTGTTGGGAGACAATTCCCCATGGGTCTCCTGCATTTCTACATAATTTTTTTTTTTTTAGACACAGTCTCACTCTGTCATCTAGGCTGGAATGCAGCGGCACCATCTTGGCTCACTAAAACCTCCACCTCCTGGGTTCAAGCGATTCTCCTGTCTCAGTCTTCCAGGTAGCTGGGATTACAGGCGCATGCCACCACGCCCAGCTAATTTTTGTATTTTTGTATTTTCACCATGTTGGTCAGGCTGGTCTCGAACTCCTGACCTCAAATGATCTGCCCTCCTCGGTCTCCCAAAGTGCTGGGATTACAAGCGTGAGCCACTGCACCCGGCTGCATTTCTACACATTTTGTAAGCAGAGGCACTGCCTTTGTTCTGGACACTTTTCAAGGATTTTTGTATTCATACATAGCCAGAAGTCTTGGAAGACAATGTCTTCCTCCAGTGCAAAGGGCAGATATTTACCACACATTGCAAAAGATCCAGGTTTCCTAAACCCAGGGTTCCTTTCTTATATGGCAACCCACTTGTATGTGTGGGTATCATTTAGCCTCATTCATGTTGCCCTGTGGGAACTGGAGCTCAGGAAACTGAAGCAAGAAAATGCTGATACTCTGGTTACTGATATTGCTATAAATAATAAAGTTCTTTGTCTTTGACCCAGTAGTCTCATGTCTTCTGCCAATGCCAGCATCCATGAAATGGTCAAACTAACTTGTTAATTTGCAACCATGGTAAACTATGCGACCCTTCATATTTCTTGACACATTATCTAACACGTATATCATTGAGCACTTTAAATGTGGCCAGAGTGACCAAAAAAGTGAAATTTTAATTTAATTTTAAATGGCCACATGTGGCTAGAGGCTACCACATTGGACAGCACAGTTCAGAATGCTCAGGCAAAACTGGAATAGCCATCGGTCAAGGATGCCGTAGAGGGGGCTGCAGGCTTGAGACTTAGGTGATTTCTAGGTTATTTTTAATATTCAAGTTTTGATTCTATAGTTCTAGGAAGAGTAGAATTACGGACAGCCCAAGGGTAGAGAGATGCTCTTTCTTATTACATCCAGAAAGGTTTTCTGGTATTGTTGAAAGATGAAAGTAAAGCAAAATGGGGGCTGAGTTTGGAGACTGGAGATGGGGAGATGTTTCCGGCATAGAATGTAAGCCTTGTGAAGGAGGCTCAAAGGTCAGAGATAATATATGGCCAGAGAAGATGGGCAGACCAGGGGTCCTTGAAGAATTTACTCAGCCCTCCCCTCCCCTCCTTCCCCCAACTTGAGAACCTCCCCCATCTGCCCCTGGCTGGTTGAAGCCTCCTTGGACCCTTCTCAGCTCCTCAGGCCTTTGCCCCTCTCACCTCCTGGCTCAGAACAATCTCCTCTTTGATTGCTGGCTCAGGCCCCGCTGACTGTCAGGTCATCTCTACCTAATCAGGAGGAGCTGGGGCCTGAAGGATGATAAACGGGGCTTCTCATTTCAATAAAGTTTGTGCAGAATATTAGAAACAGCTGTGTGACTTGGCTGGCTATGCCAGAACCTGCGGAGGCCTAGCATTTCGGGGAGGAGAGTCAAGATGAAGAACACCAGGGCAGAAGCCTTTTTCAAGGGTGTTTTGCCACCTAGGGCTGACAAAGCCAACAAGCTTAGTTCAACACCAGCCCCTGCCCGGAGCCCTAGGCCTGGACCAGCATGGAGAGTGCTCTGGAGTTAGAGGACTCAGGACACAGCCAGGCAGGTTTGCATTACCCAACAGGTATTTATTTACCTTTGTTGTCATTTATTTTACAAATACCACATAGATTTCTCCGCAGATTGCTTATCTCACCTAACAAAACATTGTGAAAATCCCTCTAATTTATTCTTTTTTAAAAAATCATGGTAAAATGCATATAACATAAAATTTACAATCGTAACCATTTTCAAGTGTACAGTTTGGTAGTGTTAAGTATATTCACATTGTTCTGCAACCCATCTCCGGAACTTTCTCTCTTCCAAAACTGAAATTCTGTATTCGTTAAACAACTCCCCATTTCCTCTCTCTCTAGCCCCTAGAGTACTTTCTGTCTCTGTGATTTTGAGTACTCTAGGTATCTCATCTAAGTGGAATCACAGCACATTTGTCTCTCTGTAATGTATTGTTTTAATAGTTGCATAACATTACGTTATATGGGTATATGTATATCATTCAATCAATACTAGTAGTTTTGCCACTACAAAAAAAATGCTATATTTTTGTATGCATATCCTCAAATACTAAAGCTTTTTTTTTCTATAGTATAATTTCCAAAAATTACATACTTCAAAGAGGTGTATATTTTTAGTTTTTGTATATTTTACCAGATCCCTTTCTCAAAAGTCTGGGTAATTCACATATCCACCAGCTGTGATTAAGAGTGGTTTCCCGACCGGAGAGATCCAAGATGGCCGATTAGCAGCAGCTCAGGATTGTAGCTCCCAGTGAAAGCACAGAGAGCGAGTGGACGCCGCAATTTCAGATGAATTTCTGTTGCCCACAGACTGGGAGCTACCCAGCGTAGGAGCCACGAGTCACCAGCACAACTCTTTTGGCCGGCATGGCTATTTTGCCGGCACCCCGGCACGGTGCGGCGCTTCTCAGTGCGGAGTATACGGGACTGGGTGCCCTTTGAGTCGGACTCGGCTGGTCCCATCCCCACAAGGAGAACAGCAATTGGAAGCACTGAGGACTGAGAGTTTCACAGTAAGCACAGCTGAACCCGGGAAGGCCTAGCTCTGTGGGGAAAGGCCATCCGCTGAAAGAATAAGAAACAGAAAAAACTTCAACAAGCCAGACGTCCACTCAGACCCAATCTGAAAGTCGGCAATTACAAAGACAACAGGTGGATAAATCCACAAAAATGGAAAGAAACCAGTGCAAAAAGGCTGAGAACACCCCAAATCAGAATGCCTCTCCTCCTACAGGGGATCGTAGCTCCTCATTAGCAAGAGAACAAGGCCTGACGGAGAATGAGTGTGACGAACTGACAGAATCAGGCTTCAGAAGGTGGATAATAAGAAACTTCTGTGAGCTAAAAGAATATGTACTAACCCAATGCAAAGAAACTAAGAACCTTGAAGATTTAACAAAATGCTAACGAGAATGGACAACTTAGAGAGGAATATAAATGAATTGATGGAGCCGAAAAACACAACACGAGAACTTCGTGAAGAATGCACAAGTTTCAACAGCCGAATTGACCAAGCAGAAGAAAGGATATCAGAGGTTGAAGATCAACTCAATGAAATAAAACGAGAAGGCAAGATTAGAGAAAAAAGGGTAAAAAGGAATGAACAAAGTCTCCAAGAAATATG